>SJYT01073862.1:321477-335323 GCA_006410635.1 Cephalophus harveyi | reverse complement strand
ATCATAACTAAAAGTCTGAAATTTAAAGTTAAATAAAGGTAAGACATCATTACAAAAAAAAAAAAAAGCTCCTTATTCATTAGAAGCATATTTTCCTGAATATACTGCTTTTAAAAAAATTTGGGGAAATGTTAATTTGAAATTAGTAGAAAGAATGAGCAAATTTTTAGAATAGCTTTAAAATAAGCATATTGTTATGGCTTTAAGATGACTTAACTATTAGAGTATTTATTTACTATTTGTAAATAGTCTTCCTGAATTAAACTAAATTTGTTTAATATCATTTCTGTTTACATGCATGTATAATTAAACAAACACAAAGACACATACTGCATAGAGGACTAAACGTAACTAGAAAACGTGTCAACATCCTTAAGTTTGTAACATCTCACAGTCACATGCTTTGATGTCAAAAATGTACGAGGATTTGATGCAGATTTAAATGAAATATCAAGCTGTATGGAACTCTGATCTAATCCTTGGCTCATTTGGCTACTAAGCCAGTGTAAGAAAAAGAAGTGAAAGGGAATAAAGAGAGAGAAATGATATATTAATAGTAAGGAAAGGGAAGGAAAAAAGGGGAAAGAAATGATAGGCTAGCAAAGGAAATGAATTGGTAAAGAGAATGTTAAGTCATTGAGATAAGACTAAAGATTTATAAATTTGAGTTATATATATGTATTACATATTGGTATATCTTGTGTTGCTATATATTTTGCCTTTTATTTACATATTTAACAATGCATTGTTCATTTTTATGAATTATATTCAATAATAGATAGGATAAAAGATTATTCATAGCATTTCTCATACCCATTTAAAATTTAGTCCTAGCAACTGAACACAAGGTGGACTTCTACATCAACTACAGAAGTACAGGGATTACAGAAATGTTACCAGGATAATTCCATCTCAAAGTGTACCTCTTCCAAAGTAAATAATAAGATGCAGTTCAGTTCAATTTAGTCGCTCAGCAGTATCCAACTCTTTGGGACCCCATGGACTGCAGCATGCCAGGCTTCCCTGTCCATTACCAACTGCTGGAGCTTGCTCAAACTCATGTCCATCCCATCAGTGATGCCATCAAACTATCTCATCCTCTGTCATCTCCTTCTCCTCCTGTCTTCAATCTTTCCCAGCAGCAGAGTCTTTTCCAATGAGTTGGTTCTTTGCATCAAGTAACCAAAGTATTGGAGCTTCAGCATCAGTTCTTCCAATGAATATTCAGGACTGATTTCCTTTAGGATTGACTGATTTGATCTGCAGTAAAAAATGTGAAAATAAAGGCAAAGAGAGATTGTTTGCATATAGAAAATAAGGTTACAAATATAATGTAACCACTGTATATTCTGTAAATAATCCTTAATCATTGAAGTCAAATCCCCTTAAGGATTATCTCTGTGTCCCCCTATAGTAAGAAACATAAAAATTCATGTTCTTAAGGGAACAAAGCTTCTAACTTAAATTGCTAGACTTGCTTCAGTAGTTTTCTTTATATCTTTTGCATTTATGGAAGTCAGTTCTGGTGCCTCTGAAGTAATCACACACGGAAAAGTTTCATCTGTTTGTAGTCAGCCACAATTCAAGGAGACACTTTGTATGATCTTATTTTAGGATGGCAGAGTTTCCACATAACATATTTCAGAAAATGTCCTAAAAGGCAGCTTAGCAATAGCCACCAGCAGCAAGTCAATACAACAGTCAGCAAAGAAAGCACAAGCTGTCGGGTAGAATTTTGTTTGATAGAGAGATTTGGAATACTTTTTGTTTTGTTTCTCTAGAGCAAACTTTTTTACTTAGTTTTTGGCATTCGGGTGTCACTGGAAATGCCATGGTAAACGTTCTCAGTACCTTTTGAGATCAGAGAGTATAACTTCAGAGAATACATAATCAATTTATATTTAGTTATTGCAAGAATAATTTTGTTTCAGTATGATTATATAATTCTAAATCAGGTGTCAATATATGTGATTGTACAGTCTTGGCTTACTATACCCTCTTGAATATAAATTCGGGCTTCCCAGTTGGTGCTAGTGGTAAAGAATCTGCCTGCCAGTGCAGGAGACCATGAGACGTGGATTCAGTTCCTCAGTTGGGAAGATCCCCTGGAGGAGGGATAGGCAACCCGCTCCAATATTTTTGCCTGGAGAATCCCAGGGACAGAGGAGCTTGGTGGGCTACAGTCCACAGGGTTGCTCAGAATCGGACATGACTGAAGTGACTTAGCATGCAAGCGGTGTAAATTGATTAAATAGAAACATCGAGTAAAAATAGTAACTCAGATAAAGAAGTTCGACAAGTAATTGGGTTCTTCAATAAACTTGAGTTCCTAACATTTGGACAAAAAGAAAAATACCTTCTAAATAAATTATTTTATTTTAATTTCCTTGCATATAATTATCTACATAATATATAATTGTCCTATTTATGATAGTATACTTACTATGTTACTTTTATTTTATAAAACACATTGAAAGCATCTTTTTATTGAAATAAAGCTCTAGTTGATATTTAATATACTCTGTGGATAAATTTGGAAAATGGAATGGAGATATTTTATAATACTTGGTAATGGATAGCATTTACATTCAGTTCAGTTCAGTTCAGTCACTTACTCCTGTCTGACTCTTTGCGACCCTATGGACTGCAGCACGCCAGGCTTTCCTGTCCATCACCAACTCCCGGGGCCTACTCAAACTCATGTCCATCACATCAGTGATGCAAGTAAACCATCTCATCCTTTGTGGTCCCTTTCTCCTCCTGCCTTCAATCTTTCCCAGCATCAGGGTCTTTTCCAATGAGTCAGTGGCCAAAGTACTGGAGTTTCAGCTTCAGCATCGGTCCTTCCAATGAAATTAGTCCTGAATATTCATTGGAGTACAGAAAAATCACTTATATCTTCATTTGAATGTCAGTGATTTTCCACTGAATACGTTAATAGATGTTGAGCACATCTCAGGATTCTGGTGCCTTAAATTAATAAAGCAATGCCATTTTCTCGAGGGGCAGCTGTGTTCCATTGAATAACACAGGCATACTAGACGGTGACACTTGCAGAAAAATCTACTGCATTGGTGGTGTTATGTTTTTTAATACCTCAGTTATGAATTCAAAGTAGCATTTTAATTGTACTGTACACCATGTGTGTGTGCTCAGTTGCTCAGCCCTGTCTGACTCTCTTGTGACCACGTGGATTGTGGCCTGCAAATCTCCTCTGTCCATGGGATTCTCCTGGCAAGAAGAGTGGAGCTGGTTGCCACTTCCTTCTCCACGGGATTTTCTGGACCCAGGGATAGAACCTAGGGCTCCTGCATTGGTAGGCAGATTCTTTACCACTGAGCCACCTGGGAATACAACTTGAGAACATCTGAAGATGGGTATATGAAGTGTTTATGATGTATATTAAGAGAGAGATATGGGAAGTAGCAATGTGAAAACAGCATAAAGCATGAAAATACTCAGGGGATACTTGAGAGTTTTGTATGATATGATGAGTAGCCATTAGGCAAGCTTAGAAGCTATCACCATGCATACGTATATTTAAATACTAATGAAATCCTGTTAATTTAAATTCACTCTGGGATTGCAAATGTGAAAAAAAAATCACTATGTGCAGTTTAGAAAATTACTGACATGGATTTTGAAAGAATTCCATCTTATGGTTTTTAAGGAATCATAAAATATTCTTAGTTCTCTCCTGGTTTTGATGTAATTTGTCCCTTATAAATCTCTATAGACCATGAACCATTCATAGACTTAAAAAGCCACACACTGTCATCAGTGATTCAGTTGTTATTGTTGTTCAGTTGCTCAGTCATGTCCAACTCTTTGCGACTCCATGGACTGCAGTATGCCAGGCTACCCTGTCCTTGACCATCTCCGGGAGCTTGCTCAAACTCATGTCAACTGAGTCTGTGATGCCATCTAACCATCTCATCCTCTGTTGCCCCCTTTTCCTCATGAGCTCAGATCTTTTGTAACATCAAGATCTTTTCCAGTGAGTTGGCTCTTCTCATCAGGTAGCCAAAGTATTGGAGCTTCAACTTCAGCTTCAGTCATTCCAATGAATATTCAGGATTGATTTCCTTTAGGATTGACTGGTTTGATCTCTTTTCAGTTCAAGAGTCTTCTCCAGCACCACAGTTCAAAAGCATCAATTCTTTGGTGCTCAGCCTTCCTTCTAGTCCAACTCTCACATCTGTACAGGTCTGCTGGAAAAACCATAGCTTTGACTATACGGAAATTTGTTGGCAAAGTGATGTCTCTGATTTTTAATATTCTGTCTAGGTTTGTCTAGATTCAGTGGTTTGTTTAAAAAGAAGTTTCAGTCTCTGAATGCCACAATCTGAGCACTTCCCTCTCCCTGTCACTCCATGAATATTCAGCCAAAGGCAGAAAGGTAAAACACAAGAGTTATTTCACAATCAAAAAATGGGGAAAATTATATTCTTCAACTTGTGAAATTTTAAAAGCTTAGGAGAGAAAAAGGGATTATGTAAGCATATGGAGCACAAAGAAAGTTTCTAAAACAGACTATTTCTACTGCCACTGTTCTCAGCAAATAAATTAACTATTACATTAAAATGATGTTTGTAAAAATCTGTACATGGTATACTATTTGATGTTTTACAAATGCATTTTCCTGGAAAGGATATTCTTTTATGAATTAAAAACAAGCTTCCTAAAATGTAAAAACTTTTACTATGGAAAATTGTATACAAAGGTAGTGAGAAAAACAAAATCTCCCATGTAACCGTCTCCAATGTAAACAATTATTGTGCAATGGGCAGTCCTATTGCATTGACACCCTACTCAGTAAAACCTTTGGAACACTGGAAGTAAAAGACTGTTATCATTTAAATTTAATCCTAAATGCTTCAGTGTTTATCTCTAAAAGACAGACATTCCTTTTTCTTAACTAATACCAAATTCCTCAGAAGGTAATGATAATCCTTTAACATCGTTAAATATTCAGTCAGTGTTGGCAGGTCTCCAGTTGTCCTAAAGAGTTTTTTGTCCTGCTTTATCATTGGATTTTGGTGTCTTGACTTATATAAGGCTTATATATTGTTATGTCTAACATTTTTAACATTTATGTTTTCTCTCTCCTATTTGAGAGTAAGTTAAAACATGATGCTCCATTTCCACTTCTTAGTTCCACTTTTTAGTATCCTCTAAGAGTTGGACACGACTGAGCGACTGAACTGAATTGAACTGAACTGAACTGAAGAGTATACCTCCTTAGAGCTAAACATTATAATTAAAAAAAAAAGAAAGAAAGAAAGAAAGAAAGAAAATCAATACTGAGAGAATACTATGATGTAATGTATCCAACTCAATTATCAGTAACAGTCTTTTCTTTATATGAATACCAAAATTTGGTTCAGAATCAAATCCAGCAGAACATACTGCATCTAGTTGTCATAGCCTCCATTCTTTATTAATTTGAAGTATTCTTTCTTTGTCCATGATGCATTTGTAACTTGGAAAAGGACAGACTAGGCTTTACTCTTTTTTTTTTTTTTTTTGGAAAAAATTACTCAGTTTTGGTTTATGTGATGTTTCCTAATGAATAGAAAAAAGTTAATTCTTAGTAGAAATACAGAGATGATGGTTTATGCTTTCTTAGTGCATCATTTTGGAAAACAAGATTTTTAAATTATCTCCTGACTTATCATAACTTTGATCATTTGGTTAACGTGGTGTCTGACATTCTTTCCATTATAGCATTACCGCTTTTCACTTTTCAATCAAAGCCTTCAAGAAAAGGTACTTGAGACTATGCAAGATGTTTCAGATCAAACATACCTCACTAAATTTATCATCATTAGTGATTCTTGTGTGAATCAGCTATTATTGTGATGGTTTTAAAATGGTGTTTTTCTTGTTTTTCACTTCTTCACAAACAGTGAAGTTTGTTGTCATTCATTTGCTCAGTCGTATCTAACTCTGTGACCCCATGGACTGCAGCATGCTAGGCTTCCCTGTCCTTCACCATTTCCTGGAGCTTACTCAGACTCATGTCCATCAAATCGGTGATGACATCCAACCGTCTCATCCTCTGTCATCCCCTTCTCCTCCTGCCTTCTATCTTTCCCAGCAGTGAAGTTCTCTTTGTGACCCCATGGACTATACAGTCCATGGAATTCTCCAGGCCAGAATACTGGAATGGGTAGCCTTTCCCTTCTCCAGGGGATCTTCCCAACCTAGGGATCAAACCCCGGTCTCCAGCATTGCAGGCAGATTCTTTCCCAGCTAAGCCACAAGGGAAGCCCCAGTGAAGTTAAGGATGCTGATCATCAATATCTTTGACATTGGTTGATATGTTATTACAAATAAGAACTTATATTCCACCTCCCTGAGTAACTTACAAACAATTTTTAGGTTTTTTTTTTAATTTCTCTTTTATTTATACTGAAATAAGCATCTCAATATACTTATTACTAACCTTAAATACAGAGAAACTATCTCAAACCTGCTAGCCAACATGACTCAGAATCAAAAACAAATACTGTTGAGAGTTCAATATTTGTTTATTTAATGTTTTCCTTTTTTCTTTGGTCCAGAGGTCATTTGCAGTCAAAATATGTTGTTCATAAGTAATTTGGGTTTCTAAAGTCTATCATTTTTCACCTTCTTGAGGACTTTGCTCTTGCAGTTATACTCTTATTTGTGTTTATCCATTTTACCTTGTCCATTTCCATCAACATACAACATACATACAACATATTCTTCTTTAGCCAGATTCTTCTTTATTTCTCTCTAATCTTGAAAAATAGCAACAATTTTATTTCTTCACTTGCAATTTAGATGTCTTTGTTTCTTATCACTATGGCTCATATTCTATTCAATATTATGTTAAATAAAAGTTGAGAGAGTAGGCATAATTTTCTTGTTCCTGATTTTAGCAGGAAAGCTTTCAGCACTTCAACATTGAGTGTGTTGTTAGCTATGGATTTGTCATATATGGTTTTTATTATGTTGCAATATACTCCTTCCATAAGAACTTTTATAGGAGTTTTTACTATGAATGGATGCTGAATTTTATCAAATGATTTTTCTGTGTTTATTGAGATGATCATGTGATTTTTATCTTTCCTTTTGTTAGTATGGTATATCTCATTAATTTGTAGATGTTGAACCATCCTTGCATCCCTGGAATAAATCCCACTTGACCATGATGTATGATCCTTTTTATCTGGTGTTGAATTTGCTTTGCTAATATTTGTTGAGGATTTTTACATTTATATTAATCAGAGCTATTGGCCTTTAATTACCTATTTTTGTAGTGTCTTTGTCTGGTTTTGGTACTGGACTAATGATGAACTCATAGAATTAGTTTGAGAGTATTCCTTGATTCTTCTTTTTTACTGTATCATTATGACAGTTAAACATTACTGTATCTGAATATTTCAGTGCTCACCTGAAAACCTTTCATGTAATTTTTTTCCTGTTTATGTGCCAATTTGCTTCTTATTTTAGTGAACTAGTCTTTGATGCTTTCTTTATGAATGATATAGGACATTATTCAAATAAATTCTTAGGAATGATATATTTGAAATGTATGTGTGACCATTGTCCCTCCAAATTAATGAAGTCAATTGGGTTAGGTTTGCAAGAAATTCCTCCACATCTTCCAGTACTTTATTACTCTCTTCGGAAGGCAAAAAGTATATGAATTCTTGGTGTCCATCACCATTTTTTTTCAGTCTGTACAGTGTTTAGCAAATATTTTTCTCAGTCATGGTCAGCACTTTTCTGCTTACTTTATTTCAACACTAGTTGAGGCCAGTCAGTGATCCCATCTGAAATTTTGCTTTAGTTGTTTTAGTTAGTTAGTTAGTTAGTTCAGTCGCTCAGTCGTGTCCGACTCTTTGCGACCCCATGAATTGCAGCACGCCAGGCCTCCCTGTTCATCACCATCTCTCGGAGATCACTCAGACTCACATCCATCGAGTCAGTGATGCCATCCAGCCATCTCATCCTCGGTCGTCCCCTTCTCCTCCCGCCCCCAATCACTCCCAGCATCAGAGTCTTTTCCAATGAGTCAACTCTTCTCATGAGGTGGCCAAAGTACTGGAGCTTCAGCTTCAGCATCATTCCTTCCAAAGAAATCCCAGGGTTGATCTCCTTTAGAATGGACTGGCTGGATCTCCTTGCAGTCCAAGGGACTCTCAAGAGTCTTCTCCAACACCACACTTCAAAAGCATCAATTCTTCGGCGATCAGCCTTCTTCACAGTCCAACTCTCACGTTTCTAATTGCTGAGTTGGAAGCATACTTGATTTTACTTCATTTTCCAGAGCTTTACCTTTAAGTTGTTGCTGTTGTTTTTATCTTAAGTTTAAATTAGAACTGTATTTGGAGGTCTGTATTATGGTTATTTTACTTCCCATAAGCCTGCAAACAATTGATATAAAATAGGCTATATACACACATACCAAATTGACCATTTAATTAAAATGAACACAGTTTTTTTTAAAAGAAGAAAAACAATTCTTGTTAGGAAAAAAAAAATCAGTCAAATATATGTATTTTTGCTTCTTCAAAAAAGTCACTTTGCAGCCTACCAGGGTTTTAATCTCAATGTAACTGAAATGGTTAGTCTATATTCTGAATGGGCATGCCTTATTTCTTTATACATCTATATACTTGTAGTTTTATGTTTTGGTTTTCTTTATAGCCTTATTTGTTCTAGGTCCATTATGAAGTTGTTTTACTTTGTTTCACCATTATTGAGAAATGCAACTACTCATCTCTGCAGTCAGCTTTTTTTTTTCCTTTCAGTCTGCCAGCACAGAGGCTTATATTCTTCAGGAAACATTGTTAGAAGCAGATATATAATTATAAAAGAAATGCCAACAAGCTCATAAATGTGTGAAGTTCCGAGATGATCAGGAACACAAAGGTCAAAGGAATGGCCTCCAAGAAGTTTCATCTGCAAATATTGACAGGTGTCCTTTCAAAGCTGATTTTTTAATTCATTCATAGGGATGAAAATAGGTGATATTCATGAGTTAGACAACAGTATCAGTATCCAAATCATTACACCCTAGAAAAGAAAGAAATTTGCCTGGGATATGGGTATGCAAAAAAAAAAAAAAAAAAAAATACAAGGTACAGAATTTGTGTCAAGAAAATATTTTAATTCTGTAAGCCTCTTTTTTTGTAATTAATGCATAAGTCAAAAATGAGATAATGTGAAACTGTTAAACAGATACACATTAGAATAGCTTACAGAATGCAGTCAACAAGCAAATATTTTCATTTAACTTTTAATCTTCAACACATCAAGCCTGGACTCAGGCACTATTTTGAACATTTCAGGTTTGTATATATTATAGATGTTTGATAAAAATCTACATGATAGGATACACTGATCTGTAATATTAATTTTAGATAATCTTAAATTTATCCAACTAATGTTAGAGGATCTAATTTTGATAATTTTGAAGAAAGAAAAAACACTTTCAAAAATGCAATAATTTTAAATTCCTGAAGAAATGTTATGGAAGAATCTTCATTTTAATGGAACTCAGTTGCTGCAGTCCATGGGGTTGCTAGGAGTCAGACACGACTGAGGGACTTCACTTTCACTTTTCACTTTCATGCATTGGAGAGGGAAATGGCAACCCACTCCAGTGTTCTTGCCTGGAGTATCCCAGGGACAGGGGAGCCTGATGGGCTGCCATCTCTGGGGTCACACAGAGTCAGACACGACTGAAGCGACTAGGCAGCAGCAGCAGCAGTTGCTTTTAATATTTGAAATCATTTGTTTGATGCTTCCATAAGCCATTTACTAAACATTTAAGCAAATTTGACCTTAGAAAGAAATGCTGTAAGATTGGAAATGAATGAACAGTTTCGAAGACATCAACAATATATTAGAAAGATTTTATTAAAATCCAGTTTTAAACATTTAAATATCTGTACCCCAAACACCTGAACACACACATTGCTTTTACCTCTCAGATACTGGAAATGGTAGCTAGATATTTATTTAAAAGAATTCAAAGGTAAAAATATGGCTGAATGAATGTCAGCCTGTAACTTGAATGCTGCTGGACATGGAACATCTAATTCTAACAAAATGGTCATTCAGGGAGAGAGTTGAGTATTGTAGAAACAGGGTTATCAGTGTCCATCTTTGATGTTTGCAATATGACATAGTATCGATTAAGAAATCATCATGTCAGGCCACAGGAGGGGAAAAGAGAGCTTCTGACTCAAGTCCAGGACAAATGCATATTTTAATGATGCACCTAGGAGTCTGAGCGGAGAATTAATTTTAAATACAAAATGAAACAAACTTAGAAAATGCCACTGTGTTTTTATGGTTTTCTTTTCCAGGCATGTGAATTAGAGGAATTGTTGTTTAAGTATCATTGTCTGTCCTCAACTATCTCAGATAATGATGCTTCAGGTTCCTAGTCCAGCTGGAGGGCTTGTCCTTTAATGTCTCCTGAGGTTTATAAACCATGCAACTAGCTCTCATGAGATGCACTCATGAGTCCTGCAAGTGACGCGGGAAGGGGATTATGTCCGGGCCAGGGCTTCCCTGATGGCTCAGTGGGTAAAGTGAAAGAGACATAGGAGACCTAAGTTCGATCCCTGGATAAAAAGATTCCTTGGAGGATGAAATGGCCACCGACTCCAGTATTCTTGCCTGGAAAAAACCCCATGATCATAGGGATCTGGCAGGCTGCAGTCCATGAGGTTGCAAAGGGTTGGACACAACTGAGCGACTAAACACACAGCACAGTAACCTAGACAGGTGGCCAAGCTTTGTATGCTGGATGGGGCTGGGGTGTGGTTGCAGGATGAGTATGCACATGTGACATGATGGCCTGGGGAAGACAATGACAGCATAATCAATAATGCGCATTGTACATAAGTCATTAGAACACCTTAAATCTAGGAGAGTTGGCAGGCTACTCAACCCCCTCAGACACTGGCTGCTACACTCTGGCCTTTGACAATGTTATTGTTTTTATTATTATATTACATAAAGTGAAATCTGGAAACTTAAATTCTAGATTTTACTTTATGTTAAATTTCTAAATTTTCCATTACAACAATAAAAGAAGATAAACCCAGCATGCCCATGTAAACACATTTATGTATTATTCAATAGAAACTCAAAGTACACTCTTAAAGCTCAAAAGCTTTATCAGCTTTGTTTTTTAGAAAGGAACTTAAGGTTTCCAGATTGTTAGAATAGTTTGAGAGCAGCCTAAACATCACCTTGGAGATTTTAACACCATGTCATAGCAAGAAATGAAAAGTAGAGTGCTTAGTGAAGAGGCATACGTCCTGTCAACTCAGAAAGTACTTCTGAAACACCAGACTTCAAGGAAGCATTTCCAAATGGGTTTGAGGAAAAAAAATCTTCCTGGGAATGTACTTTGGTAAATAAGCAAAGGCTATTTCAGTCAAAATCTTCTCTGAGAAATGTTCCTTTTTCCCCCTCTCTCAAAGAGATTTTTTTTTTTTTATGTACCTTCCCTATTTGCATTTTTAGATACAAGAAAGAAAATAGGAGTAAATTGACATGCCTAGTTTGAAAAGAAATTGCAAACACATAGTGACATCTCAAGTTAGATTTTGAAGAAGAAAAATGCAGGTTTAATTGTTTACCATGGTCTTCCAAATTAGATGCTTTTATTTTAATTTGGAGAGTTCCAGAATGAATTTTATACTCTTTTATCAAATGAAATTCCTATGTGTAAAAATATGAAATACATTTGTCCTAGTCAATGATTAGCTTTCTTAATCTTTTTAAGTTATGGCTCACAAAGTATAGCTTTTTGTCGATGAAACTGTGCTACAATCCTTATGTTAATATTTTCATAAGGCAACTTTGTCTACCCGTCTCCCAATTCCACCATCTTTTGGAGACTGTAGTAGTGTTAGTCGCTCATTCGTGTCCGACGCGCTGCGATCCCACAGACTAGCCCACCAGGCTCCTCTGTCCATGGGATTCTCCAGGCAAGAGTACTGGAGTGGATTGCCATTCCCTTCTCCAGTGGATCTTCCTGACCCAGGGATCAAACCCCGGCCTCCTGCATTGCAGGCAGATTCTTTACCATCTGAGCTACAGGGAAGACTGTAGACAATAAAATTATAAACAAATTAATATGATATATTATACCAGACAAAAGTCTGTGCTGTAAATTTAGCAGGATAAAGGCTGAGAGAGGGTTGGGCTGGGGATGTGAATGTGCTTCATTAGTTATGGTGTCAGAGAAGACTTTTACGATTTTGGTGGCTGCTATAGACTGACTGTGGGTGTCCCCTCAAAATTCATTGAAATCTAACCCCCAGTGTGATAGGATAGGAGGTGGGGTCTTTCGGGGGTGATTAGGTCATGAAGACTGAGCTTTCATAGGTAGGATTAGGACCCTTAGGGAGCAATCAGGTTATGAAGATGGAATGCTCATAAATAGGATTAGAACCCTTAGAAAGGGTCTTTAGTGGTCAAGAATTCACTGCAATTGCAGGAGATGCAAGAGATGAAGGTTCGATCTCTGTGTCAGGAAGATCCCCTGGAGAAAGAAATGGCAATTTTACTCCAGTATTCTTGCCTGGGAAATCCCATGGAGAGAGGAGCCTGGTGGACAGACCATTGTGTTGCAAGGAGTCAGACACTGCTTAGCAACTGAGCCCAGCACAGAGCACCCTTAAAAAAAAGTGATCTCAGTGACCTCCTTGTTCACTTCTGTCATATGAAGACATAGTAAAAAGACTACTAAATGAACCAGGAAGCAAATTCTCACCAGACTCCAAATCTGCTGTTGCCTTGACCTTAGGCTTCAAAAAGTCTCCAGAACTGTGAGAAATAAGTTTCTGTTGTATATTAGTCACATACTCTGTGGTAATTTTGTTACAGCTATCCAAATGAACTAAGACAGTGAAATTTTTATATATGTTACAAATATTTTCTCCCAATCTGTTTTTTTTCTTTCACTTTATCAGGAAGTTTTATATAAATATACATTACCATTTTGATATTGCTTAAAAATCTGTATTAGCTTTTATAGATTTGTTTTAAAAAATTTCTATGTCTCAAAGTTGTTTTGAAAAGATGTAAACCATACATATATTCTACTCTTTATATATTTTGTGAATGGTAAAAAGAGAAGGATTTTTTTTTAATTAATCATTTTTTCCAACTTATTTTTTAATTAATCCACATTTCCCCACATATTTTAAATTCTAACTTAACCATATTAAATTCCTATTTGCACATCCACTTGTAATATATTTATTTTTCCAAACTGAGAATGAGGATTGATGGGAAGGTATTGAATATGAAAAGTAGCCCAAAGTTTTCTGGACCCTGTTGTTGTTTGAGGCTATACAGTGTCATCAAAACTCTTTATTAAGTAGGGTCTTTTTTAAGGTGTACCCATGAGGCTTATAAATACTGAAAAAAATGTTTTCTACTACTTGAATATGAGGCAATTGGACCATTAGAGCAAAGTATTTGTCTATAGTTTACTTTGTAATTATAAAATAAGATATTCCCATTTTTATTATATTTTATTAGTTGTGTATGTGACTGGTGATAGAAGCAAGATCCGATGCTGTAAAGAGCAATACTGCATAGGAACCTGGAATGTCAGGTCCATGAATCAAGGCAAATTGGAAGTGGTCAAACAAGAGATGACAAGGGTGAACGTCGACATTCTAGGAATCAGCGAACTAAAATGGACTGGAATGGGTGAATTTAACTCAGATGACCATTATATCTACTACTGTGGGCAGGAATCCCTCAGAAGAAATGGAGTAGCCATCATGGTCAACAAAAGAGTCCGAAATGCAGTACTTGGATGCAATCTCAAAAA
>SJYT01073862.1:287224-305873 GCA_006410635.1 Cephalophus harveyi | reverse complement strand
ATGATCCAGTGGATGTTGGCAATTTGATCTCTGGTTCTTCTGTCTTTTCTAATACCAGCTTGAACTTCTGGAAGTTCACAGTTCACTTATTACTGAAGCCTGGCTTGGAGAATCTTGAGCATTACTTTACTAGCGTGTGAGATGAGTGCAATTGTACGGTAGTTTGAGCATTCTTTGGCATTGCCTTTCTTTGGGATTGGAATGAAAGCTGACCTTTTCCAATCTTGTGGCCACTGCTGAGTTTTCCAAATTTGCTGGCAGATTGAGTGCAGCACTTTCACAGCATCATATTTCAGGATTTGAAATAACTCAACTGGAATTCCATCACCTCCACTAGCTTTGTTTGTAGTGAATTAATAATTAACAAAGGACTGCCTACAATAATTTGGGCACAAACTGCAAGGAACAGTGAAGTACCCAGGACTGGTAATGATAGACTGTTACCAGTAACTTAAATCTAAATGGAGGAGGAGACATACTGATAAATAGTATCTAAAAAGAAGTAATGTGGTGTTGTTAACACTCCAAAATTTGAATAGATGAAGACAGGAGCAGTTACTTAAACCTAGCAGAATCATATAGAGAGGACCAAATTGAGAGGAGCCCTGACCTTCATTGAGAGGATGTAGCCAACCTATGGAGAGCAAAAGAGAAAATATCATGATAGTATACATCCCAGTATCACTCAGGAATGATTCTGCTTCCCTCTGATCTCTTCATAGGATTTATCATTGGCTGAATCAAAACAGACCAGAAAATATGGGAGCCTTTTTGTATAATCCATATGAGTGAGTTCTCTTAAGACACAGAGCAGGACCCCTACTCCTGCTCTCTGTGGAGAGAGACTCTGAAAGATAAATGGAAGATAATTGCAATAGTCTATGGCTTTCACCCTTCAGCAGTCACTCTGTCCTTTGTGTGGTGAAGCCTTTGTGTCTTAGACACAGAAAACTCGCAAATTACCATCAAGATATGATATCATGTCAGGGTTGTAGAAAATTTACTATGCTCCAAAATTGAAATCTACAGCTTTAGTCACACATAGCATTTTCTTCTATTAAAAAGTCACATCCTCTGGTTGAAGACAGTATTATAAGAGATGCCATGCTGTGTATAAAGCATTCAGCAAGTTAAAAAAAAAATAATAGTACAGACAAAACAGCTACAAAAGGGGAAGGCAAATCCATACCTGGAATATGTGGGTGTTCTAGTAACAATAAAGAGCCATGCGCTGTGAAAGGAAGGCTCCAACATGGTGAACCAACCACTGGGAAGCCTACTGACTTCCCCAGAGAATGGAGATGTACTAGAGATCAGCATCTGCCTCTATGATTGGCAGGTTGGGTACTCAAGCCATCTCTTCTTTCACATTAGGTGACCAAACAGATTTACCACCAAAGTTGTGCCATCTGAGAAAATTTCCCTTCAAAGTGTAAGGATGAGGTCACTGCTAAGTAAGGCAGTAGCATGAAAGCCATCAACCTCAGTTAGAATACCGTGAAGGTTTGCCTATAAGTTAGGCTATTTCTTTTTTTCTCTTATGTTAATTGGCCATGGTTTGTGATAGAAGTAGTGAATTTGTTAACTCTAGGAGAGTCTGTACTCAGATTCTTCTTTGGGACTTTCCAGCATCTCCTACAGTAAAATTCTCTGCCTTAGAACTTCCAATATGACTCTCTGTGGAGTCATATGATCTGAATAGTAGGGTATCTTGTAAGACTACAGCCTGGATCTGCTGCAGAAATTTGTGCTCCAAGTCTCAATCATGGTTGTATTCCATAGGGATTATCTTTAATACAAGATGGGCAAACTGTAGAAATCAAGTGTCAAATATGCCACTCTAAAATCTGAGGGGTCTTACAGAGCACTGTGCCTCCTGCTCTTCATGGGTGGTGTGAAGTGAAGCAAGGTTGTTCTTATTTTAATAGGACTATCCCTAAATGCTCCATTCCACTGCATCCTTAGACACTGCACCAATACTACAGGCTTTAAGTTGAGGGTTTATGTACCACATTCCTGGAAGCATATCTAATAGTAAGGCTTCTAGTATTCTTGCTGCTTATTAGATCTGGTGTAAGTGAGAATGCCCCACATTTTCAGTGTAATGGGTCAGCAAGTTTATGAGCGATATCAAGATGACCGTGGCAACAGAGAGAAAAAGCAGAGCAGCAGAGGTGTGCTATTGTCCTCGCTACATAGTTACAAACTGCTTCTGATTTTGCTCACTTATGGCAATGTAACCAATAGCATTTGGCAGGGCTGTGGCTGTAGACCAGGTGCCAGAAGTAAGATTATTTTCCCCAGAAAAATACTCTATCCAGTACAGCGGCAGCTGCAATTGGCATTACCATCTCATTAAATTTATGGAAACCTCCTATCACCTTCCCAAGCACATTACATGTTGCATAGGCCAAGCAGGTGATATAAACTGAGAATGTGCCAGGACTTACCATCCTTGCATCTTTCAGATATTTGATGGCAGTTCTGTGCCCTGTAAGCAATCCCTAATGGCTCAGATGGTAAAGAAGCTGAAATGCAGGAGACCCAGGTTTGATCAAAGAAGATCCTCTGGAGAAGGGAATGGCAACCCACTCTAGTATTCTTGCCTGGAAAATTCCATGGACAGAGGAGCCTGGCGGGCTACAGTCCATGGAATCACAAAGAGTTAGACATGATTGAATGACTAACACTGTACTCTGTATTGATTCTAATGAAGCTAGATGGTTCTTGATTCACTATTTTTATAGGAGTTGGTGGCATTTCCAGGACTTTTAGTTTTTCCTTCCTGTCATAATGGCTCTCACTTAACACACTAGGAAACAATACAAGGGATCTATTCGTTAGTATCTATTTCCCCATCCAGTTTGAAATAGCCAAAGGTTGGGTACAGAACGACACTGTCTCCTCTTAAAGTTAGACCTTTTTTTCTTTCCAGATAGGAACTGTGGTGAACACAGCCCAAAGTGACCACCAGTGAGCCCTGCCCTTCTTCCCTCCCTTTGAATGGTGGTGGACTTTGCAACTTGCTTCCAACCAATTGAATATGGCAAAGGTGATAGTCTACCACTCTTATCATTATCTCATGCTTTATGGAAAAGGAGAAGGGATTTTACAGATGTTATAAGGTCCCTAATGATTTATTGACTTACATTACCCTAAAGAAAGATTGTCTAGAATGGGTTTGTTCTAACTGGGTGAACCCTTTACAAAAGAGCACACACCTTCCTGAAAGAAGATTGTATGTTGTTATCATTTGTCTCTCTCCAATTTGGCCATGGATTCTGCAGCCACCATAAAATGAATTCTGCCAACAACCTAAGGGAGATTGGAAGTCAATCCGTCCCTAGTTGAGCATCCTCAGGAAAATGCAACCAAACCAGAAACTTGATTTCAACCTTGTGAAATGCTGAGTACAGAGCTGAGAACTCAGCCAATCCTCATCCAGATGTCTGACCTATAGAAGATGTGAGTTCATGAACAGATATTTTTTTTAAGTCTCTGTTAGTGGTTATTTGTTTCAGAGCATGGACAACATATATAAAAACTCTTACTATGGTCCTAAGAGCAGCATTTCTTAACTTAAACACTGAGATATTGGGCCAAGATAATTCTTTCTTGTTAGGGATTGTCCATGTAGGGTGTTTAGAAGCATCTCTGGCCAGTACACATAGATGCCAGTGGCACCCACCTTCCCAGCTGTGACAATTAAAAATGTCTCTAGACACTGTCAGATGTCCCCTGGTGGGGGGACCAACATCACCCAGAGTCAGAACTCCTGCCATGGAGGCAACAAGGAGTGGCAGGAATTGGTCCCTAACAGAATCAGCATGTTTTTGTGAGGATGTGCAACACTCATCAAAAGCACTATTAAAAGGATTTTTTTGTTAGATGAGAGAATGGGTTTCCTCCATAACAAATAAGTGTCAAAGAAATTTACAATTTCAAAAATGTTCATATTGCTCTTATCTTTTCCACAGGTCTCTAGCCTTGAGAACCTACTCTCTCTCCAACAATACCCTTAAATCAGGGTTAGAAGACTTCTGGTCTTTCTAACCTGTCAGACTTTATAGAGAATTTGGGGAAATTAAAAACAGTAGTGCCACAATCGACATCTTTCTTGAATTTTTTAATGCAAATTTCATATCAAATTTCACTGAATTCTGAAAACTCAGATTGACACTGATCAATCAAAAATAACTTTTTTCCTACTTCCAAACTGTAACAAAATATTACGAGCACTTTACATTTTGACATGTTGCCTGGGAAGTGGATTATCTGGGAATGACCCAAGAGTTATACTATATGCAACCTGAAAAATGAGTCACTTGTCATCAGGGGTCCACTTCTTCATGCGTGTGTACCCAAACTCTCTTCTTCTCCTGTCTAGTGCCTTCCTTCTCCTTGCAGGAGGTGCTGTTCCTGAGCCCAACTTCCTATCAGTCCCAAAATACTCCAGGTAATGGGCAGACATCTTTCCTAGACATCAGCTCAACAGCTGGAACTACAATTCAGACTAATTGATGCCCAGTCAGCTGCTTATCCCACCACTGAGAAAGTTATCTTCTAAGAAGGTAAGGGTTGTAGAATATTCCATTTTACTGTTTAAAGTGAAATATGTCACTACATATGCAGCAATTTCCTTGATTCTGCTTGCTTCTCCATGAGATTAATGAAAGGATGGGGAGTGAAAAAAAAAAGTACCTTCTCTTCTTGTTGAACACCTGCCCTGTATATTTCCCCTGATAAAATCCTTTTGTTAGTTCATGCCTTGTGTTGTGGAATTGGCCTGATGTGGAAATGCACTGACAGGTTGTAACCACAAAGGGATCTAATTTATTTAGGTATATGTCCAAAATAATTCCCAGTACTTTTTAACCAAATAGAAGCAAATAAACCCCTCTTTATTCAGATTAGAAAATATGACTTCAGTTCAACAGATTCTCAATATATATATTTTCAGTGACCAAACTTCAACAAATTCTTATGACTTTTATTCAGTTGAAAGCTCTCCAATGATAATGTATAAAGTATTTACAAAGAAAAGAACATAGTATATTATACTAATGCATACTACATAGATTATATGTGTATATATACTACATTATATAATACATTTTACTCAGTAGATACTTTATGTAGAAACCTTAAAAGACTAAGCTGTGGAGACATCTTAATTTTGCTGGCATATTATTTACAAATCAGAAATATAATTGCCTTTTACAATTTCTAACCTTAAGCAACTTAAAAATAAATTGTTCTTTATTCAGTGATGGAAAACAAGCACTAATAAATGAATTGCATAGGTATTACAGTTTGAAAAAAAGCATATATGGTTCTTGCAATGTCAACTCTATTCTGTGCCTTTGTATAAATAGCCAGAGGCAGGGTTGAATATCTTACTTGCATTTGAAATCAACCAGCAATTTCAGATGTTATTCCTTCCCTGCTACCACTACATTTATGTATATATAAATTTGAACTCTGTATCTTTAACCTAGTAGGAAACGCAAGGTTCTCAGGAACTATAACAGTGTTTCACAATTTAATGTATGATTATCTCCTTTAAATCATGACTTATAAATAGAAGTAAATAGATAAATCAGAACTACCCTACAAAACAATTTCATAATTCCTATCATAGCCCTAAACCTAAACCTTAGGTTCCTGAAAATTCCACTACTAAATTACTATTATTTCTTTCTCAATATATCTAAGTATACCAAGTATCTACCCTGTATACCTACACAGAAGTCTCATTATACAGTTTGTATACAGCTATTATTTCATATGGTCCATGAATTAAGGAATGAATGAACATCGATGACAATATGTTTATGTTTGTAAAAGTATTTTGGGTATCTGCTACATTTTTGTCTTCTCCACCTCTTTTCTCTGGGCACTGGCCTTTCTGAATGAGTACTGAAGTATTTGACTCATACTAGACAATAAGAGGACTATATCTTCCTGGGCCAAAGTTTTGGTGTATGTGGTGTGCATAAATCGAGAATCTTTTGAGGCAATTGATGGAAGAGATGGGAAATAGTCTGTCTCTTCCCTTTTAAGCAGGCAAACTGTAATGGTCATGTAAAGCCTGAATGACTGAAAAATTATTTCTGGCCATGGGCAGAGATCTCACTACGGACTGAAGCCAAATAACTGAAAGCAGAGGTGAAAATATGAATAAGAGACCAGTGACACCGTTTCATACCTGAAGGAGTCAATAATTTTCGTTTGTTTTATTGTGGTTTTAAAAGTCATTTTGAGTTGTGAAGCTTGGAACTAAAAGATTTCTGATTAATATTAACTGCCCTGTATAATTTAGCATAAATTTCATCCCTACAGATCATAATTACATTTTGGCCTAGTTCATTTTTTTAAGAGATAAAGAGTATAATAGTTAGGTTCCTAATAGGAAATACATTTGGCATTCCCAATGGATAAATTGAAAGTAATTATTGAAGAGACTACTCATAGAGGTGTGGCAGGGTCAGAGGAACTGGTAAAATGTGATGAAGCTGAATAATATAGTTCATAATATTCTAATAGTTAACATATTCTTCATGTATATGCAAAATATTTGTATTTTAGATATTACCTCTCACTAGTGGAAATTCTATAGAAAAAAATACATAATGATAAGGATATAAGGATATATGCTTAGAAACAAGAAAAAACACAATTACATTATATATGTTTTCTAAACATGTAGAATATATTAGATTCACATTTTAATCACTTTAAAGGCACTACTTTTGCATTATTAGAATAACTTGATTGGCTTCCTTTGCTTCATTCCCTCGATTTTCTTAATGTAATAGTAACAAAAACTAATGACTAAGCAAAAATTTAGTTCAGTGTATTAGACCATTGCTGTTTTATAGCTGCTGTTGTGTTACTGTCAAAGTAGACTCTTACTGCAGCTGCGTGTACAGTTAGTCCTGGGTTCTACGTCAAAATAGAACTGGATAATATTAGAGTTAAGTGAACACTGGGAGACTGTCTTATTTTAATATTTATTAATCTGTAGTTCAGATACCTTTAAAAACCTGTTTAAGAGCACATAACTCCAGGAGTAAATCCAGGACCATACACCAGACGTGAATTAGGAGTGTTTTTTTGAATGCTTTTTGGAGACTTTACAAAAATATATATATAGTTATTATAGTGCAAACTGACTGGTCCCTATTGTTAACAATAGGCTAAGAATGATTTGGTTATTGTCGTTTCTCTTGCACATTTTATCACTTGTATTAGCCTCAGCATGCTAGTTTTAAGAATGTGCTGTGCATAGTGCAAATCCAGGATTCCCCTAGTACTCATGATAGTGGCTTGTACTTCATAAATATTGAATAAGAAGGTATACTTTGCATCAATATAAGCCTTCCCCAAGTTCAGAAGTCTTGACTGTAACTGTTGGTTCCATTTTTACCATAAGTCTCTATCACTAAATCACAACTATTAAACCTTAAACTTGATTCTCCCCAGTCAACTACCCAGTGGTCTTTTCCCTAAACGAGGATACCTTCACATCTTGGTAATAATTTCTCTTGTTAGGACATTGATTACTTACTACTTTGAACCATGATTTCCTAACTGATAGTAGTGAGTATATATTTTTAATGACAAGGGAAATATAGCTATGTTTATAAGACAGACTTCATTCATAGTAGTTATAAAATGAGATTGTCTATTTCAAAAGGATAGCTAAAAATTTTGGTCAAGTCAGTATGGAATTCACATTGCTAAAAATTCTGAAATGATAGCTAGAACAAAACTTCACCTTTCCTATAAATAAAACACTTTGGAAGTTGGGGAACTAAAATTCCCCATTAACACAGTCATATTTATGTAGTAGGAAATTGGGTTGAATTAAACTTTCTTCTTCCATGAAAGGAGAATAGAAATTCAATTAGACTTGTAAAATAGAGATCTGTTTCCTAGTTTTACTAGATTCTGGGGAGCAGAGGATCCCCTAGAGAAGATTCATTATGATAATATTTTTGGAAAAAGCTTCTCCATCATGATGAATAAATTGCTGAATTATCATCTAAACTGCATAAGATAAAGATGGAAAAGCAAAACAGATACTATAGCACACAAAAATAGTTTAGTGAGTGTTGGGGCATCAGGAAATGTTTCAAGCAAAGATAAGCCTGGAGCTGTTATAATTGAACTTGGTTTGATTTAAGATANTTATCATCTAAACTGCATAAGATAAAGATGGAAAAGCAAAACAGATACTATAGCACACAAAAATAGTTCAGTGAGTGTTGGGGCATCAGGAAATGTTTCAAGCAAAGATAAGCCTGGAGCTGTTATAATTGAACTTGGTTTGATTTAAGATATCTTGGATGCAAAAATATTTATTGATATTCCTTTTAGTGCCCTTAGAACAAACATGCAATTTATAGCTGTTTTTTTTTTGTTGTTGTTGTTTAATTTGAGGCTTATTTAGCCATTATCAGTGGAAAATAAATTAAGCAACACTTATTTAAACAATGGGCTTCCCTTGTGGCTCAGCTGGTAAAGAATCTGCCTGCAATGTGGGAAACCTGGGTTTCATTCCTGGATTGGGAAGATCCCCTGGAGAAGGGAAAGGCTACCCACCCCAGTATTCTGGCCTAGAGAATTCCATAGACTGTATATTCCACGGACTGTGTAGTTCATTGGGTCACAAAGAGTTGGACTCAACTGAGTGACTTTTATTTAAGAATAAACAGCTAAGTATATATATATATAACTAAACATAGGTTGAAGGATTTTGACCCAAAGCACTTCCGAAAGTGGTAATATGAAAGAATAGCTTCTGGACTAGTTGTATTTAATAAACTATTCCAGCAGGTATCATATTTTGGCTCTTAGATTAAAATCAGAATAATTTTATGCCACTAAGCTAGAATAGGATTTTAAGAGCCCATGGAACATGCCCAAGGACATTACTGTGTTATCTATTTCTGTCAAGTGGGGAAATCCACCTAATTGGTTTATATTGCAGCATATTAAAAAAAAAAAAAACGAGCAAATGACTAAACTAGCTGGCTTCTGTGAAGAGAAGCTAATGTAAATCTCTTAATAAGGAATATCTTTGCTTAGAGGATTGAAACCTTGTTTATCTCTCACGGCAACACTCAGCTAAGAATTAACGATGCTTTCCAACTCCATTTTAGGAGGTGGATAGAGTTGTGACTGATGCATTTGATTCTCTCCATAATGTTTCTAATAAATATGACATGCTTAAAAGCAACTGAGCTTGAGCTTGAGCCTGCCACTGAAACTAGGGAACAAAGCATGTGATTCCATCATTCTTAAAAGGCATGATAACCTTTGTAAAACTCTAGAGCCCTCAACAGGGTTTCATTTCATATTCTTTTCTGTTTGTACTGTTCTCAGCTTGAAGCAGTTCCAAAAAAACATTAGAACTGTGAGATTCAGGAAACCTTTGGATCCAATAATTACCATTTCCTTCATTATATATTAATTCAGGATGGTTTCCCTTTTGTTTCTTAAGCATAAATGGTTCTGTATTTTTTCCTGAAACAGTTGGAATATGCTTTTATTCAGGGTGATCTGCAGCTGCTTCAGCAAACAATTCATTTTTTTTCCTTGAATAAATGCTGAAGGACATTGTTTGGGAGGGAGAAGACAAATAGGGGTGGGTAATTTCCAAATAATCTGTTCAAGAATGTCATGTATTATTTAAACATATTTCTAGAAAATAGGTATGCGGTACTCTACTTTTCACATAATGTTTCCCAGAAGGTCAAAATAATACAATAAAACATGTATACACATACACACATTGTTCATGAGGACAATAGAACAAAATCCTGCATAATTACAGGTCATATTTTATCATGGTAATTTTTCACCAAAAATACAATTTCTAATTTAAGATTTAAGCAGTCAACTGACATGCCTGATTGTATGGTATAACCTGTTATTGTGCTCTGTGTGAAGTAATTGGGAAAAGATATAAAGTAGAAAGAAGCAATACTTGCTCTTGAGCAGGAAACAATCCAGTGTGTGAGAAAGATAAGCAGACACAATCATAACACAATGAAGTGAATGCTGTAGTGGAGGCACAGGGCAGAGTGAAGCTGGCATTCCAAGAGACAAGTGGATCATGGTTAAACTAAACCTTGAAAAACGTGTAAGGATTCCTTTATCCAAAAAGAAGAGGTATTTTAGATAAAACTACCAGAATATGCAAAGTTCTATAGACTTGAGAAAAATGAGCATGCAAGTAACAGAAGGACATTCCTTAAAAAAAAAAAAAAAAAAAAAAACCCAAATACTATTGTGAAGAGACCACACAAGATAATAATGATGAGAGAACCACAGGAAGGTGAATAAGATCAGATGGCTCCCAAAGGATCAGGATCTGTGCGCCAGGAGATTGTATCAAGGATGCTAAGCATATTTTAAGGAATATTCTGTGTCCTGAATTTTCTATAATTGTGTCACCTATTGTATTTAATTATTAGGATCAACTTATACAAAGCTGGAGGAGAAGGCACTGGCACCCCACTCCAGTACTCTTGCCTGGAAAATCCCATGGACGAAGGAGCCTGGTGGGTGGCAGTCCATGGGGTTTTCTATAATTGTGTCACCTATTGTATTTAATTATTAGGATCAACTTATACAAAGCTGGAGGAGAAGGCACTGGCACCCCACTCCAGTACTCTTGCCTGGAAAATCCCATGGACGAAGGAGCCTGGTGGGCGGCAGTCCATGGGGTCGCTAAGAGTTGGACACGACTGAGTGACTTCACTTTGACTTTCACTTTCATGCATTGGAGAAGGAAATGGCAACCCACTCCAGTATTCTTGCCTAGAGAATCCCAGGGATGGGGGAGCCTGGTGGGCTGTCATCTATGGGGTCGCACAGAGTCAGACACGACTGAAGCGACTTAGCAGCAGTAACAGCATAATCTGACAAGTCATAAGTATAGTGTATGTACTAGTTAACAGTCATATATCTTCATATATGTAAACTTAGTTTTAATAAAGTAGATGTCCTTATGTAAACAGCATCCATGTTTTAAAAAGAATATTGCTGACACCCCAAAAAGTCCACCTCTGTTCCCTTCCAGGCACTATTCCTACCTAAAAAATAACTATTATCCTAACCTGTTTTTAGGATAACTTGAAAGATTAGGGTTGTCTGTTTTTGAATCATAGAGTACGACTTTTTGTATCTGATTTATTTGCTTAATTCAATATTAATATAATTTATCCCTGTTATCGAATATAGCAGTCGTTTATTCATGTTCATTTTTATATTGAATTCCATAGTATAAGTAAATGTTTCAAATATATTAATCTTCACTCTTTTCAATTTGAAGCTGGATGAAAGCTCTGCTATGAATATTCTTGCTTATGAATGTTAGTGAATATAACTAACACTTCCATTGGGTATAACTATAGCTAGCAGTGGAATTGCTGGGTTATAAAACAATTATATATCATACTGATTGTGTTCTCAGATTTAAAAATTCACTTCTGTATGACACATATCACTTTATGGACACACTGAAGCAATGTTAATTAGCTTTACTGCAGTGATCATTTCATAGTGTATACATATATCAAAATATCAAGTTGTACAGCCTAAATATATCTTATTTTCCTATGCCAATGATATTGCTCAATAAAACTGTTTTAAAAAAAGAAAAAAAAAGTCTCATTAAATCTTAACATTTTCCTTGAAGCAGATAAATGGCTAAATTATCTAAGTCAGAGAGTTGTCTTTCTCTGCTTAATGAGTTTCAGGTATGGGTCCCCTCAAGCTCAGTAGAACTTCCAGACTTTTATTTCTCTTATCTTCTCATATGCTTTTTCTAACATTTCACCTAATTGATCTGACTATAGTGTGAAATTTCATAGATATAATTATATTTGCATAAAATGTCTTCTTTTACTTGTATCCACCAATTAAGTCAGCCCATTGTATTTTAAATGTTTTCCTTCCTTTATTCTAGATAGGTCTACATACTGTGCTCTTATCCTCATAATATGTAAATTCCATTCACTTGGTCATTTTACTTTAACTACAATATTTTTATTTATTTCTATAACCCGTTGGTTTTCTCTAGAACTTTAAAAAAACTCTGTTACACCAAGAGTTTAAAAAATACAATTCTAATAAAAAGAATAGTATTAATACTCAACAATCCCTCTGTCATTCCCCATAATGTGACTTAGGTTTTGTCATCATCAGTGTTCAGCTAGGCTCTCAACATTCATTCTTTTCATTTTCAGTAGAGGTCAAACTTTAACTCATATAAATTGAATTTAACTCTTCAAAATGATTAATTTTGATAAGTGGAGTATATATCTGAACACCAATGCTTTATTTTTAAGTTTGCTGACTTTGAAAAAAGATACTAAAAATGATTATGCAAGGGTCAGGAGTCAAAATGCTCTGTGTGTGGTCTGAAATGATCCTCACTCATCAAGTCTTACACTCTTTACCAATGTTAAATAAATAAATAAAGTTCCAAGTATTCTCTGTTCTTGGATTCAAGACATAGTTCAAGGAGCTCTAGACAAGTTTCCCATACCCAGTGCCTTCCATCTTGCCAATCTTCATACCCCATGTCAAAAACCTTATACCTGCTACCTCCTCCTCATTTAAGTGCAACTTCATAGCAACCAAAAATGCCTGTGATGCTAAGGACTATTGTTACAGGAACTCTATCTCTGCACACCCCAACACGACAAGAATTCCCACTATTTGAACCTCATTCTCTAAATTTAATCTATATAAGTCTGTGTTGGGAGTGAACAAATAACCTTTACATCATACCCCACCATAATTCCCCCCTTTATTTCTGTAAATAGCACTATCACCATGATATATGTTTACATGTTTTATTTAACTGTTTTTCTCCCTTCACTTGAATGTAAGCTCTAAAAGGGCAAATATTTTTGTCTGTTTTATTCACTGATATGTCCCAATTACCATGGTGCCAGACACTTTGTAGGTAAATGTATGTTAAATGAATATATCAGTTCAGTTCAGTTCAGTTCGGTCACTCAGTCGTGTCCGACTCTTTGCAACTCCATGAATTGCAGCACGCCAGGCCTCCCTGTTCATTACCATCTCTCGGAGTTCACCCAGATTCACGTCCATCGAGTCAGTGATGCCATCCAGCCATCTCATCGTCTGTCGTCCCCTTCTCCTCCTGCCCCCAATCCCTCCCAGCATCAGAGTCTTTTCCAGTAAGCCAACTCTTCTCATGAGGTGGCCAAAGTACTGGAGTTTCAGCTTTAGCATCATTCCTTCCAAAGAAATCCCAGGGCCAATCTCCTTCAGAATGGAATGGTTGGATCTCCTTGCAGTCCAAGAGACTCTCAAGAGTCTTCTCCAACACCACAGTTCAAAAGCATCAATTCTTCGGCACTCAGCCTTCTTCACAGTCCAACTCTCACATCCATACATGACCACAGGAAAAACCATAGCCTTGACTAGACGGACCTTAGTTGGCAAAGTAATGTCTCTGCTTTTGAAAATACTATCTAGGTTGGACATAACTTTTCTTCCAAGGAGCAAGTGTCTTCTAATTTCATGGCTGCAGTCAACATCAGCAGTGATTTTGGAGCCCAAAAAAATAAAATCTGACACTGTTTTTCCTTTTCCTATTTGGAACCAGTCTGTTGTTCCATGTCCAGTTCTAACTGTTGCTTCCTGACCTGCATACAGATTTCTCAACAGACAGGTTAGGTGGTCCGGTATATAAATATAAGTTAATTAACAATAATCATTTAAATATGTACAAATACATGAAAGACTCATAAGGCTGAGTTATTTATATTGTCCATGCACATTATATATTAACAAATAATCAGGTCTATTGATTTCCTTGTATTACTTTGTTATACAGCAATACCAATACAGCTATGGTGTCCTTAAGAACTAAATTATTGCATTTATCAGCCAAAAAAAAAAAAAGTGAATACATATATGCCCAAAATATATGAATACCAAAATAGCTCTTTGCCTAAAGGCAAATATATCACAATATATTAATAGTAATTTTTTCCATAGAGCAAGCTGTCTCACCTCATATTAGGATCACTTAAGCCTCCTGTTAACATTGCTTGTATTTTACTTCTTGGTTAAAAAAAAAAAAAAAATGCCAGCTTTATCACAGTCATGAGTTCTGCCTTTTTTTCTGGGAATTGTTTTCATTTTAAAATGCCTCTATAATTGGGAATATTTCTGCTTGAGCAATGCTAGTTGATAGAACCATCTCAGACTTATTGTCTTAGATCCTCATATTGAGAGAAAAAGAGGAGTAGGAGATGAGATGGAGAGGGGTGGAAGGAAGGAGAGAAGAGGAGAAAAAAGAGGAGAAGGAAAAGGAGGAGGAGGGGGGAAGACAAGGGAGGGGGAGGAATAAGGAAAGGGCTTTGGTTGGATGATTGGAGCCAAATTATAGGAGACCTGAAAAGTAAACTAAATAAACATTAAAGAATAAGATAATAACATAAAAGAATAAACATTAAAGAATGATAGAAGAAATCTGGCAGCTTTTACTGAAATAAATAGTGCACTCTTTATCAGAAGAACACAGAGAGAAGCCTGGATTTACTAGAGACCTAGGAGTGAAGGAGATGGTAGAAGAAGATAAATGAAAGAGAACAGAAATGAGTAGACAGAAAGTGGAAGAAATGTGGAATGTAAAGCTGACTAGACAACTTATGTAGAGAACCACATATTTCACATTAAGACTTTTTGAAACTACTGAATGGTGTGAAGTGAAGTTGCTCAGTTATATCTGAGTCTTTGCGAACCCATGGACTGTAGCCTACCAGGCTTCGTCCATGGGATTTTCCAGGCAAGAGTATGGGAGTGGGTTGCCATTTCCTTCTCCAGGGGATCTTCCTGATCCAGGGATCAAAACCAGGTCTCTCACATTGTAGGCAGACACTTTACCATCTGAGCCACAAGGGAAGTCCACTAAATAGTATAGTGAAATGTAAAACAATCTGATGTGTGTTTTCTTAAGACTATCTGACAGCAGGGGGATGATTGATAGGAGAATGCAAATATATACTAGGAGACTAGTTTTGAGATTCTGGAAGTAAGAAGCCTTATATGACCATAATAAAATCTCAAAAATAATAGTCTTATCCTGCTACATTGTGATTTAGTCACATTGTCATGGTTTTATCATTGCTTTCATATGCTAAAATTCAAGAATAAACTAATCCTAAATTACTATATTGTAAACGTTTGTATTTTTTAAGTTTATTGCCAGCTTTCCAACACCAGGGTATAAAAATACCAATTCCCAGTTGCCAAACAAATCTCTTTGGCAGAGTGAAAGCATAGTACCAATGCTAGAAATTCAATTGTTCTGCCTTTATTTTTGAAAGAGGACAGTAAAAAATATCAGTATGAATATCCTTGGAATTATTATTCATTGTCTTCATTCAGGTGAATAGTACACCATTTTTAAAGGACACAGTACATATTTTATGATAGCATTTTATAAGCTTTAACAGAGCAAAACTGTTTTATTATTTATTAGTTTTATCCACCCCTTCACAAATTCTGGATAGCATTTTTCTCCACCTCTTTGAGCACTACCCTTTTCCTATTTCCCTCATATGTCAAGAAAACAGAACAAGAAAAACAAACTTGCATTCAATCCAATGACCATTTATGCAACTGATCTCATGCGCAAGGTGATGTGATAAATTAGAAGCCCTTTATTTATTCCTGGCTGAATGTAACATACAGGCAAAATGCCAGTGTGTAAATTTGGGCTCAGAAGGTGACAAGAGTTGGATTATGATGCAAAATGCTTTGAAATTACTTAAAGAAGATATCTATTATGTTTATTGTGAGGAATGTGATAAAACTTCCTGGAAGAGAGGGCATTTCCATTTATCTTAAAAACCGCATCAACTTGGGAAAGCCAAATTGCTACATCATGAAAACAAACTGTTTTCTCTCTAAATGGAGAGGACAATAAAAAATAAGAACAAAAGCAAAAACAGGGAAATGTTAAGCATGGAGAGAATACTGAAAGCAGCTCCATGGGGGCTAGAAAAAGAAAACCTATGGGTTTTCACACTACAATGATTTGGAATATGATATTCTCAAATATTTAAAAAACTAGATTTTGCAGTATCTTCAAATTGAGGTCAGTATAATTTCTAGGATGAAAAATTTGCAAGTTCATTTTAGTTTTATAAAATCATCAAAACATTTTTCAAGGAAAAAGTGCAAATGTGAGTAAAACCAAGGAAAGTGAAGTTGCCCTATTTATATAGAGGTAGAAGAAATATTAATAGAATTGCTAGAACTACATCTGTGATTAGATGTAGTAGTGGGGATACAGGAGAAAGGTATAGATGAGATGAGTTTTAAGTTTTGAACCAAGTTGTAAACTGCGATTTGGAAGGGCTGACTTTGTATACATGGTGTGTATGTGAAAATAATGAATTTAACTTCAGTTGTGTAGTGTTTGAAGTTCCTAAGGCCAGGGAAGGAGGAAGTCTATCTCAGGAAGGAAGAATACCTCAGGAGAGATATTTTGGGGAGAGTTATGTAAAGAAGTACTTACTGTAAGCTAGCACTTGATACTGTGTTTTATTTATTGTAGCCTTTCTACTAGACATGTATTGGTACTGTTATCTCCTTTTGATTTCAATTTCAGTTTTCTTATTGAATAATTAGGTTGAACATCTTTCCTGAACTTATTTGTCATCTGCATATCTTCTTTGATGAAGTTAACAATTCAGATTTTTACCCATTTTTAAAATTGAATGGTTTGTTTCCTTCTTGTTAGACTAAAGAAAAGTTCAGTCTTTCTTTAGTGGATTTTGCATTTGCACACATAGATGAGAACTTTTTGTATAACCCAAGGTCATTGAGGTTCATTTGCTCCTATGTTTTATTTAAATGTTTAATAATTTTATATTACATCTTTGGATATGTAATTCATTTTATTTTGGAAAGGTGTGAAGAACAGATCAAGATTTCAAGTGTATGTCCAGTTGTTCAAACATCATTCACTTAACACTATTAATTCTCCATTGACTTTCCTTTGCCACTTTTCAAAAATCAGCTGGTGATATTTGTGTGGTTCTATTTCTAGACTGAATTGTTCTCACTAATCTTTGTTATAATACCACAAAGTCCTTGTTATTATGACTATGAAATAGTCTTTAAAATCATATAGCACAAGCCCTCTCAATTTTGTTTTTCATTATCAAAATAGTTTTGACTGTTATTTTCATTCTCCTATATATTTTATAGCAGCTTCTTCATATTCATAAAAAAGGACTGCTGAAGTGATTTTGAGGGGATTATTTATTATTTATTTGGTAGTATGGTAATGTGTTTTAATAAAATAAATTAATTGCTTTCCATATGTCATTTTTTTTTCTCCCTCATTTCTTGTCTTGCTGTAGCAAAGAATTAAGATGACAGACCAGTTACAGCTCAAGCAAGCAGGATTTATTAAGCAGCAGACCATAAACCCTGGAGATATGAAAGGGGCCCAGCTCCTACAGGAGTGGTCCCAACCTGTCTTGGTTTCCTTTTCTATACTTTTTGTCTCTTCCCATTGGTGGTTCCTGGGTCTGGTTTGGCTATTCCCCATGCAGAATAGGGTTGTACAAGAGACCAATCAGGGAAAGAAATGTGTTTCCAATCAGTGAAAGGAGTGCGTTAGGTGTGTTTTCCCACCGAAGGTTCTCATGCCAGGCCATGGTTTCCCTTTTCCTGGGCTTTTTCCTTTCCTTTGTCCTCAGCGAAGTTCTAGTTGTCACTTTCTCTGACTATGATCTTGGAGCCTGTTTCACTATTCTAACTACATAACACATATATTTCTATTTTATGAAAATATTGTGTAACATGACAATTATCTGTTCCTTAAAATTTTTAGTAAGCCATTTGCCTTTAAGTCTTGCTCTGGAGGAAATGTTTTGGTTGCATCTCTGCCTTCTTTTAATTGCATTAAATCTGTACATAAATTTAGAGGATTTTCATCAGAATTATGATAGGTCTTCCAGTGCATGAGATTGGTAGTATATTCTTTGATAGTAAACATTTGATTCTTTTTATCTGCATTTTGTGTCTTTAGCATAAAGATATTCATATATTGTATTAGTTTTATGCATTAGTATTGCAATATTTTATAGATATGCATTTTCTACTTTTTATTTGTTTAACTAGTATATGTTGCAAACTTAATTTTACTTATATGGATTTCTCTGTCCTACCATTAGAATATAAACATTTGAAAGCATGAATTCTATATGACTTTTTTCAAAGCCATTTTGTGTACTGTATTTATATCCTAATATTTGGCAAAGACTTGGTGGTTCACATATTTCTGAGAGAAGAGAAGAAAGAAAGAAAGGCAAGGAAATTTGTGTTTCAGTGACAATGTATCTTTAGTCAGCTATATGATTAATATTCTGTTCTCTTAATTACATGCAAATATTACCTACTAAAAGCCAAGTTAAAGTTCAGTCAGTTTAAGCAATTAATTAAAATTACTGTATCTAATAATATAACAATATTTGAATATCACAGATAGCCATATTCTAAGACATCAGAAAAAAATCTTAGGAAAAATCTCATACACATTTTTGAGAACAATACTCAATGTAGTAAGAATGCCAAA
>SJYT01073862.1:258099-286689 GCA_006410635.1 Cephalophus harveyi | reverse complement strand
GCTATATAAATGTTGATTATTAGTCATTAATGATTAGTTATTATAAACATACTATTTTTGTAAATTTATCTTATTAATCATAGGTTCATATTACCACTCCATTTCATGATTACTTAAAATTAAAATGTGGAAATATTATGACAATGAAAAACTATTCCCCATCTTATATGATAATCATATGTACCTTGCATCCAGTTTCATATGATCTCCATTCCTGCCTGATTAGCCTTTATCATAAGAGATAAAACCTACTGTCTATTATTAAAGAACAGTCTTTCCTCAATACAGAGTCACCATAATCACCATAATTAAGAATCATCATTATTCTTACCACCAGAAGCACGGTAATCACCTTGATGAATGAATACAAATGACAGTTAAATTATTTTGTGGATTTGTAAGATTGAATCAACCTAATGTTTTTTAAAACCTTGAACGTTGGATCTGTATAAGTAGAAATTTTGTATATTTGGAAACAGCACAGCTAGAATTTTATTTCTTTGGTTATAGGCTCTATCTTTCTGTTAGTGAAAACACTCAGTAAAAAAAAAATTCATTGAATGTTTTCAAACATTTATACAACAGAATAGTGTATAAAACCTCCACCTGAAGGAAATATGATCAAAATGAAGGAGGAAACAGAACAGGCTCTATCTTGAAAGCAGGACTCCATCTTGGGCTGGACCACGGACTTTGAGCTAAATGCTCAGCATCTATGGAAAGGACATACCAATTGGAAAGCCAGGCCCCTGAAAGGAAGAGCCTCCAGGCTCTCCATCACCTAAAAGAACCCCTAATTATCTGTGTAACCAAATAGAATCATGCATTCTATTATGCTTATTGAGGAATGACCACAAGCCTATTGATAATTGTCCACTGTTAACTACCTAGGTTTAAGGCATATTAATCATGGGTGGACTTTGATTGTATCTTTCTTTTTCTTTTGTTCTGACTAGTTTCAGGGAATTTGGGGAGGTGGGTTTGGGCACATTCACTTAGGGTATATAAGGTTTTCACAAAAACTAGTTGGGGTCCTTGGCTCAGAGGAAACTCTGCCTTGGGCCCACCAGTGTAATAAACTGCACTCCACTATCTGCATTGTCCTCCACTCACTGCATTCTGAGTGAGTTTGTTTCCCAGAAGGCGTGGCTACATCAAAAATTGGAAAGGAGCAGAGAATTACTGCTGTAAAATGAGTCTGGAAATTTTTAAGTTTATTTTTCTGTCTTAAAATCTGATCTTATCTAGATGGCAGATAGCATAAATGTTTATAATTGGGAAAAAAACTGAAATTGACCATCACTAGAATTTTAGTGGAATTCCTTTGTGAAGTGTTAAAATTCACATTTAATAATCCTTTCATTGCAATTTTTAGATGAAAAGTTCTGGGTGACTTTGCTTTTTCCTCTTGGGTCCAGATGGAATAGTATGCACTTTTTAAAACCATCTGTCATGCAGCACCTTAATCTTCTTATATCAACTACAGGAGAATAAGAACATCTGACTTTGTAGAGATAAAGTTAACATGACAGGATGTCAACCAGACTCTTTCATATGGTGCTTCCAACATTTTGTCGAGTCACTTTGAGATCTTTTCACTTGGCTGTCTTATAGGCTTAAAAAAGCAGAGAACATAATGCCTATTTTAGAAGCTGGTAAATGTCATTGCTTTCTTGCCAATATACATATTTTTTAATTCATAAAATTCTCCAGAAGGTCAACGTGAGCAGAATTTTCCCTCCTTGAATGTGACATTGCATAAATCATGTTTATTTAAGCATCATCAGCTATAAAGCTTACCACAAATAATGTACTGATATTAAGTATGGATGTTTTCTTTGAAAAGAAACATAGGCAAGACTAAGTATTGAAGAGGTAGATTATAGTCATTTATTCATCCTTTATTTAAAGGATGTGTATTTTAGAGTCTGCAAAGAAAAAAAGGTAGTACAATAGAGTAATTGAGGGCATTTTGATGAAGGGACAAATTTATTTACAAAGACTAGAGTAGAATTTTGTCCTTTATTGAGCCCATCTTTGCATAAAATGTTCCCCTGGTATCTCTAATTTTCTTGAAGAGATCTCTAGTCTTTCCGATTCTGTTGTTTTCCTCAATTTCTTTGCGTTGATCACTGAGGAAGGCTTTCTTATCTCTCCTTTTTACTCCAGGTGTTTCTTGATTTCCTACTTTTGCATTCCAGTCCCCTATAATGAAAAGGACTCTTGAGAGTCCCTTGGACTGCAAGAAGATCCAACCAGTCCATCCTAAAGCAGATCAGTCCTGCGTGTTCATTGGTAGGACTGATTTTGAAGCTGAAACTCAAATCCTTTGGCCACCTGATGCAGAGAGCTGTCTCATTTGAAAAGACCCTGATTCTGGGAAAGATTGAGGGCAGAAGGAGAAGGGGCTGACAGAGGATGAGATGGTTGGTTGGCATCACTGACTCAATGGACATGGGTTTGGGTGGAGTCTAGGAGTTGGTGATGGACAGGGAGGCCTGGTGTGCTGCAGTTCATAGGGTCACAAAGAGTCAGACATGGCTGAGTGACTGAACTGAGAATAGAATTTATGAGGAATTGTCAGAGGAAACACTGCAAAGTTGCAAGAGCTGAGAAGGTTCACCTCTCTAGTCCCAAATATACTAAGGGAAAGATAGGCATCTAGAATGCAGGGAGAAATAGAGCTGAATTAAATGGGCCATTTGACCCTAAAAGGGATCTGTGGCCTTAGGGATAGAAAAACAGCTATTTTCAGTTTAAACCTATCAGGAGAGGAACTAAGGGCATATATGCTCTTGACCTGCCCTTTCCCCCATTTCTTATGGCTAAAACGACACAGAACCTATAGGACATGACGCCTAATTGATGCAAGATGAGTTAGGTCAGCTTCTTGAAGCATATTTAATTATAAGAAATAATAAGGAGTGGATTGCAGTGAGAATTAGAAAGTATTTAGCACAATAATTTATTTTAGGTGTTGACTAAAACATTATTAGAAGGGAATGGCAACCCACACCAGTATTCTTGCCTGGAGGATTCTATGGACAAAGGAGCCTGGTGGGTTACAGTCCCTGGGATCACAAAGAGTTGGGCATGACGGAGTGACCAAACAACAACAACAGCAACAACAAATCCGTCTAAAGTAGAGAGTTATGTTTTATTTGCCAGTAACTTTTGGGATTTCAAGCCTGGGAGGCAGCATCTCAATTAACCCTGAGAGAACTGCTCCAAGGAGGTAATAGGGGAAGTCAGGTTATATAGAAGGTTGCCCCAAAGGGCAAGTATTCTGAATGTCAAGATACTATTTTTAATTAAAGAAAATCAGATATTCCAAGTTAAGGAATATAGCACTTTTCTGCATATGGGAAGAATCGAGAGTTGATATGCACCTCAGATGTGCATATCTGGTCTGGGGCCAGCATCCCGTGCTTTCACACCCTGAGTTTTCACAGGGCTCACTGTAGGGAGTGGCTGCAGTCTGGTGGCGGTTAGATGGCAAATATTCTTTTCTTCATGATTTCTTCTGGGTACATCTGCTCACGTTGGAGAGCTGCAAGCATTGATTATTGTGACATCCTTTGTTTACAGATATGAAAGGCAGTATTTCGTTTGTCATTGGCATTGTATTCTCTTTTTTATCATCTTTGCACTCACCAAAATATTGAGGACAGATTGTGAGGATTTATACAATCAGTTAAAAACTGAAATACAGAAAGACTTTAATCTTATGGAAATTTGCCAAGAACAGCTGTCAAAATTTCATTGGAGGATACTGCTACTGAAATTTTTAAATGAAACATATGTGTTCATTAAGTTTATCCTGTAACACAAATATTTTTACATTTTGATGATACAGGAGATATAAGACATAATACCTATCCTTAAGAAGCTTATTATCAGATTCAAGGAAACAAACAAACATACATCTAAAGTAACTAAGGATACAAAAACAATTACAGAACAGTATTTTTCTGTATACCCTAGATTATATTATAAATATGAAGAAGAGAATAATATAGCAGTAGAAAAAACTTGCTGTAACATCTATGTCTCTAAACTTAGACCATGTAGAAAAGATAAGACATTCCAGAAAAAAAGGAAGTAAGCATTAAATATATTATTAAAGAAAGTGAAACTGTTAGTCAGGCAATTGTGTCTGACTCTTTGCAACCCCAATATTTGTGGCCCACCAGGCTCCTCTGTTTGTGGAATTGTCCAGGCAAGAGTACTGGAGTGGGTAGCCATTCCCTTCTCCAGGGGATCTTCCCAAGCCAGAGACTGAACCCAAGTCTCCTGCATTACAGGCATATTCTTTACCATTTGAGCCGCCAGAGGATTAGAAATTGGTGTAGACTGAATCAAATCCGTTGAGGAATTTTGGAAAAATAGCATTTGTGTAAGTTGTTTGGGGTCATATATCAGGGAGAAAAGGCAGATTTATGTTTTTTATTGCTACTTACCTAGAAATATTTATATCTTGATGGCACATATAAAAAGCCTAATAAATATTAATGAAAAAGGAAGCCAAAAGAAAATTTGTCAAAGTAGAGAAAAATACTATTTCCCTGACCATGGAAATTCTACACAAAAACAAATACATCACCAAACTAATGCAAACATTATTTTTTATAAGTTTACTTGATTCCCAGGAGATCTATATCTGAGCCTATGTCAACTATTCAAAGAATCCTTCAGGAAAATCTAAATTAAGCAATGAAAATCCATATGACTACCTCACTCGACTATCTATCATCAAGTCTCTCTTCCTGATAAAGTAGTGAATCAGTCATGCTGTGTCAGATAGTGATTCTGCATAAATGAGAATTGTTTTCTTATGTCCAGACTGACCCTGCAGCTATGGAAGTGCCCATTTATGTATTAACCAAAATTTCCATTAAAGGAATCCAGAAATCTGTAATCCCCAAATCTTAAATATAAGTCTGCTTCATGATTTAGTTTTAATCTTCAGTGAGGTTTTGTTGTTGTTCACTCAGTCATGTCTCACTCTTTGTGACCTCGTGGACTGCAGCATGCCAGGCTTCCCTGTCCTTCACCATCTCCCGGAGCTTGCTCAAACTTATGTCCATCAAGTCAGTGATGCCATCCAACCATCTCATTCTCTGTCTTCCTCTTCTCCTCCTGGCCTCAATCTTTCCCAGCATCAGGGTCTTTTCTAATGAGTCAGCTATTCGCATCAGGTGGCCAAAGTATTGGAGTTTTCAGCTTCAACATTAGTCCTTCCAGTGAATGTTCAGGATTGATTTCGTTTAGGATAGACTGGTTTGATGTCCTTTCTGTCCAAGGGACTCTCAAGAGTCTTCTCCAACACCACAGTACAAAAGCATCAATTCTTCAGTACTCATCCTCCTTTCTGGTCCAGCTCTCACATCTTAAGCGTTTACTGGGTCTGGTAAGCAATGCCATTCAAGAGTCTATGTGCTCCGTGGCTACACTATTCAGTTGTAACAAAGGTTACAGATAAGCCTTAGAGGATTGCATTACCCATGTGCAACTTAGAGCATCTAAACTATCCTTAATCTCTAATATGTTAGAAATTGAAATCATATTAAGATGGCAATGTGCCCCATCAATAGAAACATAGAGATTGATGGATTATAATGAAGACATGCACATTCCCATTAAAAAGAGCTGCCAGGATCTCTCCCCACCATTAGACCTTTATTTTCCTTTGATTTTAGTGAGCTTTAGTACTGACATAAACCTCTGTGAAAGACCCACAAGAAATGAAGCTCCAGTCTAGAAAGTAACTGTCAGGAGAAGCTATTCTTTTGTACTTCATGTAATAGCTGTTTATATTAGCCTTTATTATCTTCTACTGCTTTAATGAAAGCATCTCTGATGAATCAGACACTTATGTTTGTATATTTGTCTTGATTACCCAATCTATGCATTTGACTGAAAGCAGAGATCATCCCACAGATTCTCAGGAGTGAAATAGTAGTCTTAAAATATTCAGAAGAAACAGATTTCATCCTAAGCATATGCAAAAAATTGTACAGAATGTAGAGCTGTATTTAAATTCTGACATCTAGTTTTGTTAGGTATAGTTATTTTATAATAATCAACAATGATTTACACCTTTTCTTCTGGAAAGTAATATTCAAGATCAACTGGTTATATAGTTCTGAAATACTAACTCGAATTATGAGTTTCAAATAAGCTGATAAAACAAATTTTAAAAAGTAAAAAAAAAAAAAAAAACAAAAACCTGTTTCAGTCCTTAAGTTGACAGGCACAGGGTAACTGATTAATACTATTTACAGAGGCCACCAATTACTCCACATTCCAGTTCTTCAGTGAGTGTATGAAGCCTGGAAGACTTTTCAAGAAGGTCTGCTTTTCTTGTATTATCTTTTTCTCCCATGTCTTCAGAGAAAAATACGTGAAAGAGGGATAATGAATAAACATTAATACAGAAACTCCTGGGAAAATAAGTCATAGGAGAGATCCCACAGGATACATTCAAATATAATTAGGCTTCTAGCTTTAATTTTGTGGTAGGATTTTATGCATTATTGAAATTCTATTCTTGAGCAAGTTGATAAAGGCTTTGATTGGAATAGTTTGGTAAATTCCAGTATAACTATATTTTTCATTGAGGAAAGTAATCATTTAATTATACAAATATTGATTATATTTTATTTTACTATTTTTAGGTTTTGTAAGAAAAATTATCTTGATACAAAACACAAAAGAAAGCCTTTAATAAATCAAATACACAAAAAACCCTCCAAAATGCAACCAGAAAAACAGTATTAGCAGTGTTGACTTCAGAAGAATCTAATCAATGATTCATTTTACTCTCAGCAAAGAACTCTACTTACATAGCATGTGTCTAATGATTTTAAGCTCATCTCTTGTTCAGTTTCACTGCATAATTATGTAGCAAAGTCAGAAGTGCTATGAGGAACTGAACTCTGCTTACCATTGGTCTGAAATACATTGTACACTTAGCCCCCTGTTTCTGGCTCTTTCACATACAGTGAAAATCATATCTTTTTAGAAATCATAAGATAAAAGATCTTCTCTAACATCCAATAATCCAATAATAAGACAAAAACAACAACATGAAACAGATAAACATTTTACTGATGAATCATTGTGAGTAAATTAACACTCAACCTGTTCCATTGCTAAACATTCATGATGAGGATTTAACATCTGGACTAAGGAAACCAGGTGGTTACAGTGAGAAAATTAGGCAACTTAAAGTCTTCAGAAAACTAAGAGCTCCCCAGTAGGGGGGAAATAATCAAGGCTGATTAAGCTTGTTGTTCAGTCACCAAATAGTGTCTGACTGTTTGTGACCCCATGGACTGCAGCACACCGGGCTCCCCTGTTCTTTGCTATCTCCGAGTTTGCTCAAATTCATGTCCATTGAATGGTGATGCTGTCTAACCATCTCATCCTCTACCACCCCCTTCTCCTTACGCCTTCAATCTTTCCCAGTGTCAGAGTCTTTGCCAATGAGTTGGCTCTTCGCATCAGGTGGCCAGAATATTAGAGCTTCAGCTTCAGCATAGTCCTTTCAATGAATATTCAGGATCAACTGGTTTCATCTCCTCGCAGTCCAAGGGACTCTCAAGAGCCTTTTCCAACACCGCAGTACAAAAATAGCAAGTGTTTTCTTCAGCACCATAGTTTGAAGGCATCAATTCTATAGTACTCTGCTTTCTTATGGTCCAACTCTCATACATATACATGACTACTGGAAAAACCATAGCTTTGTAATAAATTCACCTAAAACTGTAAAGAGTCACAGTTTTCTCTTATAGGGCCAACTAACATTATGGGTGACATCAAGAGGCATATGAATCACATTATATGGAGATAATTGGGCCATTTTATTTTCTATATTAATGGTAGATTACCAAACTGTAAACTCCATAAGGTTTGCCACCTTCTAGCCCTCAACTCACAGAGTATATCCCACAAAGCCACTTTTAAGTACATACTTGATCAATGCAGGAATGAATGAATACACTGATAGAAATACTTGCATTTGCAGATTTTTAAGAGTACATATTATTCTCACAATCACTATGTTCATGTTACAAGAAAAGCAAACTATTAATCATCTTCCCTTTGTCAAAGGTATAGAAAATTTTTCATATTTCAGTAGAAACTTTATTTCTTCTGTTCTTCTATACATTTATCTTCTTTTCAAACTCTATACATATTTTAAAAATGTTCTGCAATTCTCAAGTTGTTCAAAGTATTCGTCCCTCAGGTTGCCTAATGTCAGTCTTCAGAAGTAAAAAGTGATAACCTGCATTAATATCAGTGAAATATTGTTCAATGTAGAGCAAAGTGTGGAAGTAGAGACCTAGACACACCCCTCCCATGCTGAAATTCTCAAAGGAGGAGGAGAATTCCCAGGATCTTGCTGCATGCAGCCTCATTGCCAAATACTTAAATATTTAACTTCATCGCAACGTGACTACCTAATGAGATCTTCTTTAAAAAGCAAATTATTTTGTATGGAAAAATCCTTTCCTCCATAATTTTAAATGGAAAATCCCATAATAATGTATTTATAGTAATGCTTTCACCAACAGTATGATGATAAAAAACCACTGTTGAGTTTAGCAATCCTAGGGGAAATATGTAAGTGATCTGTTTGACTTTATTGGAAGATTAAAAGGATTTTGCTTTGTTTTCCTCAAATTGTTTCTTTGTTCAGTACCCTCATCAGATATCCAGTTGTCATGTGACGTGAATAGATATGAAGTCGCTCAGTTCTGTCTGACTGTTGCGACCCCATGAACTATAGCCTATCATGCTCTTCCGTCCATGGGATTTTCAGACAAGAGTACTGGAATGGGTTGCCATTTCCTTCTCCAGAGGATCTTTCTGACCCAGGGATCAAACCTAGGTCTCGCGCATTATAAGCAGACACTTTACCATCTGAGCCATCAGGGAAGTCCAGTTGTCCTAAATGTGTGCATAAATTATTTGACCCCGAGAAATATTTTTATTTCATATTATCCTCAGTTGTTATAAATCATATAATTTAATTTCACTTATTTTTAACATTTCCTAAAAATGCAGAAAAAATCTTGTTATTTGCTTGCCAATAAGGGAGCAAGAGTCTTTGAAATGTCAAGAGTAGTAGTAAACCATGGTGATTCTAGCATAACTTAGACTATTAGCATTCATATACTGGAGTGCCCATGGTATGTCTTCGAAAAAGTTTGTAAATAAAGTAGTAAGATTCATGTCTGGCTGGTATTCCACCTCTGTTATGATTTATAGTAAGCATTGGCTAATATGTGTCTTTCAAAGTCTTACCTCAGATCTGGTTTAAGTGAGTTCAATGTACCTTGAACAATGTAAAGAAAATCATTTAAAAAAAAATCAGATATGGCTTGCCTAATAATTGCATTTTATGGGCTACCTTTCAATAACTACCTTAATAATAGCAATTCTTTCCACACATATGAGACTGTTTTTCAATCATTTCAGAGCCCCAAACTACATAATAATAAACATGACTCACCTTTCTATTGTAAATATTCCATTAAGATGTCTGATATTGCTGATCCTATCACTATCATAGGATCAAACCTGGGTCTCCCATATTGCAGGCAGATCTTTTACTATCTGAGCCATCAGAGAAATCCTATAATATGTATACCAATGTCTTAATCTTGCAATAACAGGTATTCAGCTAGAATGCATAGCTGTGGTTATTAAAGCTAGTTTTATAACATTACATATAATGATAATTTTTTGTAATGGTTTTTTTATTAGTTTGCTAGAGCTATCATAGCAAAGAACCACAGATGAGGGGCCTTAAACAACAAAAATTTGTTGTCACAATTCTGAAGGCTAGAAACCCATTATCACTGTGTCAGCAGAGTCGGTTCCTTTAAAGGGCAATGAGGAAAGAAGCTGTTTCAGGCCTCTCTTCTTGGCTTGCTAATTGTCATCTCTATGTCTGTTTGTGTTGTCTTCTCTCTTTATGTGTCTCAGCCTCTGGTAGCTCGGATGGTAAGGCCTCTGCCTACAGTGCAGAAGACCTGAGTTTGATTCCTGGATCAGGAAGATCCACTGGAGAACGGAACAGCTACCCACTCCAGTATTCTTGCCTAGAGAATCCCATGGACAGAGGAGCCTAGCAGGCTGTTGTCCTTGGGGTTGCAAAGAGTCAAACACAGCTGTATGACTAATACTTTCGCTTTGGGCTTCCCAGTTGGTGCTAGTGGTAAATATCCCGCCTGCCAATGCAGGAGAATTAAAGGAGTGTGAGTTCAATCCCTGTGTTGGGAAGATCTCCTGGAGGAGGGAAGGGCAACCTACTCCAGTATTTTTGTCTGGAGAACCCTATGGATAGAGGAACCTGGTGGGCTACAGTCCATAGCGTTGCAAAGAGTTGGACACAATCAAAGCAACAGCACACGTACACTCATGTGTCTAAAGTACTCCTTTTTATAAGGACGTCCTCAGAGAAGGCAGTGGCAACCAATTCTAGTATTCTTGCCTGGAAAATCCCATGGACAGAGGAGTCTGGTAGGCTGCAGTCCATGGGGTCGCTAAGAGTTGGACATAGCTGAGCCAGTGTGCACGCACACATTTGATCAGGACATTAGTCATATCAGATTAGGATCTACCATAGTAACTTCACTTTAACTTGATTACCTCCATAAAGATCTTACCTTGAAATAAGGCCACACTCTGAAATACTGGGAAGTAGTACTTCAACATAAGGATTTTGGGTGGACATATTTAACCCATAACAATGCTTCATATGAAAAAGACAGTAATTTAGCATTAAATGTTTAGGTAACTGATTAAGAACAAAGCCTTGATTCAGATTTTATGGGTGTAAATCCTGGCCCTTCCTGGTTTCCACTTTCTTTGTATGTATAAGCTCTTTGTGCCTCTGATTCCTTATCTGTAAAATAGAGACAATGTTGATACCTAGTCTATTCAGTTGTTCATAGAACTATGATTGTTCTATATATTATCACTTTTTTATTTGCCAGGAATACGTATGCATTTGTGTATCTGTTGTTAATACCTAAGTATTTTTTTTATACTTTTATGATGTGCTTTATGATTTCCAAGGTATTATGGAGGTATTAACAACACACACACAGTCATATGCATGAGTATTCCTGATATAGAGAAGTGATTTAAAAGTGTTTGCTGTTAATATTTGCAAATAAATTAAGATCAAATGCTATGTTTTAAGCTTTGTCATACTCTTGATACCTTTGTTGCATATTAAAGAAATAGCACCAATTTATTATTATTACAAGGTATGCACTTTTTTTTTTAACATGCCCTAAAGAAATAAAATAGGTTACAGTGCTCAAGGTAGCTATCCAGGAGGATAAAACCTTCTGGCTACAGTCCATAGCGTTGCAAAGAGTTGGACACAATCAAAGCAACAGCACACGTACACTCATGTGTCTAAAGTACTCCTTTTTATAAGGACGTCCTCAGAGAAGGCAGTGGCAACCAATTCTAGTATTCTTGCCTGGAAAATCCCATGGACAGAGGAGCCTGGTAGGCTGCAGTCCATGGGGTCGCTAAGAGTTGGACATAGCTGAGCCAGTGTGCACGCACACATTTGATCAGGACATTAGTCATATCAGATTAGGATCTACCATAGTAACTTCACTTTAACTTGATTACCTCCATAAAGATCTTACCTTGAAATAAGGCCACACTCTGAAATACTGGGAAGTAGTACTTCAACATAAGGATTTTGGGTGGACATATTTAACCCATAACAATGCTTCATATGAAAAAGACAGTAATTTAGCATTAAATGTTTAGGTAACTGATTAAGAACAAAGCCTTGATTCAGATTTTATGGGTGTAAATCCTGGCCCTTCCTGGTTTCCACTTTCTTTGTATGTATAAGCTCTTTGTGCCTCTGATTCCTTATCTGTAAAATAGAGACAATGTTGATACCTAATCTATTCAGTTGTTCATAGAACTATGATTGTTCTATATATTATCACTTTTTTATTTGCCAGGAATACGTATGCATTTGTGTATCTGTTGTTAATACCTAAGTATTTTTTTTATACTTTTATGATGTGCTTTATGATTTCCAAGGTATTATGGAGGTATTAACAACACACACACAGTCATATGCATGAGTATTCCTGATATAGAGAAGTGATTTAAAAGTGTTTGCTGTTAATATTTGCAAATAAATTAAGATCAAATGCTATGTTTTAAGCTTTGTCATACTCTTGATACCTTTGTTGCATATTAAAGAAATAGCACCAATTTATTATTATTACAAGGTATGCACTTTTTTTTTTAACATGCCCTAAAGAAATAAAATAGGTTACAGTGCTCAAGGTAGCTATCCAGGAGGATAAAACCTTCAAATTCAATCATTTAAACTACTGCTTAAACAAAACTCATGTATTTTCAGTTACTGGTAGAATACATAAAAGAAAACTGATCTAGATACAAGCTGAAGAAGGTAATATAACTTACAAGTTTGAGAACATGAGCTTTGAGTGAAACAAATGTTTTCTCCACCCTTTCCTATTTGATCTTAGGCCAGTTACTTAACCTTTGAAGTCTCAGCTTTCTCAGGCATAAAGTTAAGTGAATAAAACTAATTAAATCATTAAATGATGAACATTAAATGAGAGAGCATCTAAGACATCTAGCATATTATGCCCCATTGTGAATTCTGAGTAAGTTGCTGTTACTTATATAAACTTGGATAAAATGCTGAATTTCTGGCTTGGAAATTCCTAATGTATAAAACTGGCATCTGACATCTTAGGTTTTCATTACCCTAACAGTTTATAATTTTTTAAATTTATGAAACAATCTTAGTCACTATAAAACTCAGTGAAAATTGCAAATTTTTTCTCATTCAAACAATATCATTAAATTCTTACTATAAAATACACTATTTATCTTTTGGTGACTAACATTTCACTTAGTGTAATGTCCTCGGGGTTCATCCATATACAAGATTTTCTTTCTTTTATATACATACTGTAAATAATATTTCACAGTATGTATATAACACATTTTGGTTATTCATCCATCCATCAATGGACACTTGGGTTGCTTCTATCTCTTGACTATTGTAATACTGCCATAACCATAGGTATACAGATATCTCTTTGAGGTTCTGTCAGATAATTAAGTTGGTAAATTTTATGTGTTTTTTCCACAATTCAAAATAAAAAAGATGTATAGCCTGCATTAAAATGTATTCTAACTCTGTGTATGCTTTGTTCAAAAGAGTCAAAAGTCTGTTCATCAAAAAATAAGGTTGTGAACATAAGGAACTCACCAAAGAATTTTTCTAAATACTTTAAAATTTGAAAAAATTAAAATTTCAGAAATATTATTTTATACTTATTCTTAATATTTAATTCCATGAACTCAATAGTCTAGGATGATTCCTTACATTTAAAATATCATGTCATGTCAATGTATGGCAAAACCAATACAGTATTGCAAAGCAAAATAAAGTAAAAATAAAATTAAAAAAATAAAATATAAGGCAAAAACAAACAAAAAAATATCATCCCCCCAATAGACAAAGCAATTATTGAGAAAGAACAAACTAGAGACATCATGCTTTTTGATTTTAAACTATATTGCAAAGTTATAATAATAAAAAGAGTACAATATTGGTATTGAAAACAGACTCATGAAAAATGGAAGTCATTCATATGTAGGAGTCTTACTGTCCCTGGTAAAAAGTGATTGATTGCTGAACTTGGTAAATCTTGCATTTGAGTGATGGATTTTGTTGTATTCCTCTAAATAGTGTTGGATTTTGCTTGGAATGCAGTTGAGTTATTCAGATCAATTGTTCAAGCCTGTTCAAGGCTTGCTTTACGATTTGTTACTATGAATACAGATCAGCTGTTACTATGGACATAATTAAGCCCCATTATTAATTTAATAACTTTCTCAAATCTTGGGTTAGGAGGTCTTTCTGTTCTGCTGATGGAAAGATAAATTCTCTCAGCCCTGTGTGAGCTCCAGGAATTAATCATCCTACAACTTCAAGTGATTTTCTTTCTGCCCTTGTGTATTTTGTTTTTATATATAGTCATATTTATACTCAGCTAAAACTTGAAGAACTCCCTTTGAATATCTTTTAACCCCTTTTTTCATAATATTATGTCCCCCCAACTCTATCTGTTTTAGCCAACCCCTGAATTATGATATTCATCCCTTCAACAGATAAAGATCTCTTGATTCTATTTGCATTTCCCTCCCTGCACAAAGCTCACCTCCTTTGTTTCCCTTTACTCACAGATCACAGACCTGCCTTACCTATTGTCACACCTGTCTCTTATACACATCTAGATGTGTATAAGAGACAGGTACACAACTTTTGAATGATAGAAGTATCTAAAATTAAATAAATTCTGCTATCCAAGTGTTATTTATGAAAAGTGAAATACCCACAGGTCAATGTAAAGTGTTATTTTCTTTTTTAAAGTTCTTTATTGAAGATTGTTTTTCTTGATTCCAAGTAAGGTTGAATGTATACATGAGAATTAAGATCAATTATAAATATATATATATAATAGCAAAACCTATAGGACATTAAAGAAATTTTAATAAAAAGATGGTCCATTTCTCCTAGAAATCAGCTCTCTTAGAATAAATGTAAAAGCCTCATTGGGTTAAAGACCCATGAAATCTGATTTTTTACCTTTGTTTCAGTTCAGTTCAGTTGCTCAGTCTTATCTGACTCTTTGTGACCCCATGGACTGCAGCACATCAGGCCTCCCTATTCATCATCAACTCCTGGAGTTTACCCAAACTCAAATCCACTGAGTCGGTGATGCCATCCAACCATCTCATCCTCTATCATCCCCATCTCCTCCTGCCCTCAATCTTTCCCAGTATCAGGGTCTTTTCAAATGATTCAGCTCTTCGCATCAGGTGCCAAAGTATTGGAGTTTCAGCTTCAACATCAGTCCTTCCAATGAACACCCAGGACTGATCTCCTTCAGAATGGACTGGTTGGATCTCCTTGCTGTCCAAGGGGCTCTCAAGAGTCTTCTCCAACACCACAGTTCAAAAGCATCAATTCTTAGGCACTCAGCTATCTTTATAGTCCAACTCTCACATCCATACATGACCACTGGAAAAACCATAGCCTTAACTAAATGGACCTTTGTTGACATAGTAATGTCTCTGCTTTTTAATATGCTGTCTAGATTGGTCATAACTTTCCTTCCAAGGAGTAAGCAGCTTCTAATTTCATGGCTGCCGTCACCATCAGCAGTGATTTTGGAGCCCCCCAAAATAAAGTCTGCCACTGTTTCCACATCTGTTTGCCATGAAATGATGTTTAGCCAGCAATTAAAATATATTGTGACAGACAACAAATCACATATAGCCTGAGCTTCAGTTTCACTTTTGTTGTCTTATTTCACCAAAAGGATTTATAATCAGAATAAGAAATTGAAAAGAATTGTTAAACTTAAAATGTTAGAAATTGTTAGGGAAAATGAAGCTCATACAATGTCTTATTTCATGATTCATTTGATTATATTTTCCTTGTTGAGTAAGAAATCCATTAAGTAAGAGTCACTAAACTATTTAAGAAGGTGGTGAATTAATTTTTCATAATGTCTTATGATTCTGGTACTTCAACAGTTAAGTTGGTCATTAGCAAATTCCAAATTAGTCAAAGGCATAAATCAGAACCACTGTAATTTACTGTAATTAGAATAATGCTTGAACATTGTGGACCCTCTGTAAGTGTTTGCTGGACCAATATTAATTAGAAATATGAAGCACTTTTACAGTTTGCAAATAACTGTCTTTGTGAGAAAATAATTATACAGCTGTTTTGTTTTAATAGACATAGCAGTGATGTAAAATAGTGCTCTGGAGAAAGCACAGGATTCAATGTCATACAGACCTATTTGATTCTATTACTTCCCCAGACCTGTGAGAGGAACAATGATTTACTTCTAAATTCTCACTTACTGATCCACTAAAAAGTATACTGCTGCTGCTGCTAAGTCACTTCAGTCGTGTCTGACTCTGTGTGACCCCATAGATGGCAGCCCACCAGGCTCCCCCATCCCTGGGATCCTCCAGGCAAGAACACTGGAGTGGGTTGCCATTTCCTTCTCCAATGCATGAAAGTGAAAAGTGAAAGTGAAGTCACTCAATCATGTCCGAATCTCCGCGACCCCATGGACTGCAGCCTACCAGGCTCCTCTGTCCATGGGATTTTGCAGGCAAGAGTACTGGAGTGGGGTGCCATTGCCTTCTCCAAAAAGGTATATATAAAAATAGAAAGGGTTGTAGATGTAGTGTTATCAAAGCTACATATTGAAACCTGGCATAAGTTTTTTACAGCAATTGAAGAAAAATATTATGATGATAATGGATATGTTAATTTAAATTATATTAGTGGACAGGATGTTTTCCACAGAAAATTTTTGATAATACTGATAATCTGATAGTCTCATGTATTAGAAATGAAATTTAATGTGAATGGAAAATATGTTTCAGGTAAATTTTAGCCTGCTAAAAAGTCCAAAACTAAAATAGATCTTTTTTTTTCCTATTTTAAAAATAACTTTTTGGAACCACAAAAGCCCCCCCAATAGACAAAGCAATTATTGAGAAAGAACAAACTAGAGACATCATGCTTTTTGATTTTAAACTATATTGCAAAGTTATAATAATAAAAAGAGTACAATATTGGTATTGAAAACAGACTCATGAAAAATGGAAGTCATTCATATGTAGGAGTCTTACTGTCCCTGGTAAAAAGTGATTGATTGCTGAACTTGGTAAATCTTGCATTTGAGTGATGGATTTTGTTGTATTCCTCTAAATAGTGTTGGATTTTGCTTGGAATGCAGTTGAGTTATTCAGATCAATTGTTCAAGCCTGTTCAAGGCTTGCTTTACGATTTGTTAGTATGAATACAGATCAGCTGTTACTATGGACATAATTAAGCCCCATTATTAATTTAATAACTTTCTCAAATCTTGGGTTAGGAGGTCTTTCTGTTCTGCTGATGGAAAGATAAATTCTCTCAGCCCTGTGTGAGCTCCAGGAATTAATCATCCTACAACTTCAAGTGATTTTCTTTCTGCCCTTGTGTATTTTGTTTTTATATATAGTCATATTTATACTCAGCTAAAACTTGAAGAACTCCCTTTGAATATCTTTTAACCCCTTTTTTCATAATATTATGTCCCCCCAACTCTATCTGTTTTAGCCAACCCCTGAATTATGATATTCATCCCTTCAACAGATAAAGATCTCTTGATTCTATTTGCATTTCCCTCCCTGCACAAAGCTCACCTCCTTTGTTTCCCTTTACTCACAGATCACAGACCTGCCTTACCTATTGTCACACATATGAAAGTCATTATTTCTTACCTTCTGTTCAGTTTTCTAGAGTTTGAAAGCACTGGGGACAATTCAGTCTTTGGTAATCCATCATGGTTGGAAGCAAAAGACCTAGCATTAAATCTGTCATTTATTTCCTCTTCTGTATTTGTATATCACCATTTATTATAGTAATCATCACCAGTTCTTTGTGATGATTACTGTGCTACCAAGACTATTTACTCCAGATAACTATAAATAGACATGGTCCTGATACCTTTTTTGTGTGTATGGTCAAATTCTGAAATAGAAACTGGAACCATTTACTGTCAAGTGAAGCATTTCCTATGACTGGCTACTTATTTATATAATTGGCTGTCACAAACTGACATAAGCCAATTTTTCATTTTGTAAATGACAGGTCCTTTTGGTAAATATCAGGAGGCTTTGATGATTGGAGTCAGGTGGGATCTGAATGTACTTAAATGTGAATGCTGCTACTAGGTTGTATATCACAATGAAAGCAAGTATATAGTTTGCAGTTCTGCCAAGAGATCAGGGAAACACAGTCTTGCAATTTGTCTGTAGTTCAAGGTGATCTCTCTTTATTTGACTTCAAAATCACAGAATAATATCTTGAACAATGTGATAATGTTTATATGTTAGGAACAACACTATAGTTGAACTATTGTATGCATGCATGCATGCTAAATCGCTTCAGTTGTGTCCGACTCTGTGTGACCCCATGGACAGCAGCCCACCAGGCTCCTCCATCCATGGAATTCTCCAGGCAAGAATACTATTAATAGATGACAAATCCTTGTATGAAGTGAAAGCATTATAGACTAATGTGGTCTAGATCGCAGGTGCTAACATAATAGAACCCTGAGGTTACCCACCACAATACACCAATCTTGGATCCCCTCAAATCTCCAGGGTGTGGAGATCAGAGGCCACTTTCTTGTTGTTCAGTCATTAAGTCATGACTGGCACTTGCTACCCTATAGACTGCTGCACTCCAGGCTTTCCTGTCCTTCACGGTCTCCCAGAGTTTGTTCAAATTAATGCCCATTGAGTCGGTGATGCTATCTAACCATCTCATCTGCTGCCACCCCCTTCTCCTTTTGCCTTCGGTTAGTTCAGTTCAGTTCAATTACTCAGTCGTGTCCGACTCTTTGCGACCCCATGAATTGCAGCACGCCAGGCCTTCCTGTCCATCACCAACTCCCGGAGTTCACTCAGACTCACATCCATCTAGTCGGTGATGCCATCCAGCTATCTCATCCTCTGTTGGCCCCTTCTCCTCCTGCCCCCAATTCCTCCCAGCATCAGAGTCTTTTCCAATGAGTCAACTCTTCTCATGAGGTGGCCAAAGTACTGGAGTTTCAGCTTTAGCATCATTCCTTCCAAAGAACACCCAGGACTGATCTCCTGTAGATTTTGCCTTCACTCTTTCCCAATATCAGGATCTTTTCCAGTGAGTCAGCTCTTCACATTAGGTAGCCAAAGTATTGGAGCTTCAGCTTCAGCATCAGTCCTTCTAATGACTATTCAGGGTTGATTTCTTTTAGGATTGTTTAGTGGCTTTTATCGTGGCTCAGATGGTAAAGAATCCACCTGCAATGTGGGAGACCTGGGTTTAATCCCTGGGTTGGAAAGATCCCCTGAAGGGAGGCCATGGCTATCCACTCCAGTATCCTTACCTGGAGAATCTCCATGGACAGAGGAGCCTAGAGGGCTACAGTCCATGAGGTCGCAAAGAGGTGGACACGACTGAGTGCCTAAGCACAACACAGGATTGATTGCTTTGATCTCCTCACACTTTAAGGGACCCTCACAAGTCTTCTCCTGCACCACAATTTGAAATCATCAGTTCTTGGACGCTCAGCCTTCTTTATGTTCCAACTCTCACATCCATACATGATGACTGAAAAAACCATAGTTTTGACTGTACAGACCTTTATTGGTAAAATGAGGTCTCTTCTTTTTAATATGCTGACTAGGTTTGTCATAGCTTTCCTTCCAAGGAGCAAGTGTCCTTTAATTTCATGACTGCAGTCACCATCCTCAATGATTTTTAAACCCAAGAAAATAAAATGTGTCACTGCTTCCACTTTTTCCCCTTCCATTTGCCATGAAGTGATGGGACCAGACACCATGATCACAGTTTCTCTAATGTTGAGTTTTAAGCCAGCTTTTTCACTCTCCTCTTATACCCACATTAAGATGCTCTTTAGCTCCTCTTCACTTTCTGCCATTTGGGTAGTGTCATCTTTATATCTGAGGTGGTTGATGTTTCTCCCTGCAGTCTTGATTTCAGGTTGTGCTTCATTCAGGCTGGCATTTTGCATGATGTACTCTACATAGAAGTTATGTAAGTAAAGTGACAATATGCAGCCTTGACATACTTCTTTCCCAATCCTGAACAAGTTCATTGTTTCATGTCTGGTTCTAACTGTGGCTTCTTGATCTGCATATGGGTTTCTCAGGAGACAGGTAAGGTGGTCTGGTATTCCCATCTCTTTAAGAATTTTCCACAGTTTGTTGTGATCCACCCAGTCAAAGGCTTTAGCACAGTCAATAAAGCAGAAGTAGATGTTTTTCTAGAATTCTCTTGCTTTTTCTGTGATCCAAAAGATGTTGGCAATTTGGTCTCTGGTTCCTCTGCCTCTTCTTAATGCATTTTTTATATTTGGAAGTTCTTGGTTCATATGTTGCCAAAGGCTAGCTTGAAGGATTTTGATCATAACCTTATTAGCATGTGAAATTAGTGCAATTGTACTGTTTGCATAATCTTTGGCATTGCCCTCCTTTGGGATTGCAATGAAAACTGACCTTTTCCAGTCCTGTGGCCACTGCTGAGTTTTCCAAATTTACTATATTGAGTGCAGCATTTTAACAGCAATGTCTTTAGGATTTTAAATAGATCAGCTGGAATTCCATCACCTACAGTAGTTTTGTACATAGTAATGCTTCCTAAGGCCCACTTGACTTCAAGCTCTAGAGTGTCTAACTCTAGGTGATTAACTGCATCACTATGGTTATCTGAGTCATTAAGACTTTTTTGTAGAGTTCTTCTGTGTTTTCTTGCCACTTTCTCTTAGCCTCTTCTTCTTCTGTTAGGTCTTTACCATTTCGATCCCTTATTGTGCCCATTCTCACTTGAAATGTTCCCTTGATATCTTTAATTTTCTTGAAGAGAGTTCTAGTCTTTCTCATTCTATTGTTTTCCTGTATTTCTTTGCATTGTTCACATAAGAATGCTTTCTTATTTCTTCTTGGTATTCTTTGGAACTCTGCATTCAGTTCGGTATATCTTTTCCTCTTTTCCTTGCCTTTTGCTTCTCTTCTTTTGTCAGCCTTTAGTATAACCACCTCAGACAACCACTTTGCCTTCTTACGTTTCTTTCTTTGGTCACCACCTTCCGTACAATGTTACAAACCTCTGTCCATAGTTCTGCAGAAAGATATCCCTTTCATCATAGGGGATTAGAATGCAAAAGTAGGAAGTCAAGAGGTACATGGAGTAACCAGCAAATTTGGCCTTGGAGCATAAAATGAAGGGGGGCAAAAGCTAACAATTTTGTCAAGAAAATACAAGATCATAGCAAACACCCTCTTCCAACAACACAAGTGATGACTGTACACATAGGCATCATCAGATGGTCAATACCGAAATCTGATTGATTATATTCTTTGCAGTCAAAGATGGCTCTATACAGTCAGCAAAAACATGACCAGGAGCTGACTGTGGCTCGGATTATGAGCTCCTTATTGCAAAATTCAGGGATAAATTGAAGAAAGTAGGGAAAACCACTAGGCCATCCAGGTATGACCTACATCAAACCCCTTATTATTATACAGAAGCCACTAGGATATCCCATATTCCACCATGGGGTGCATTCTTTCTGAGTCACTAGGATCTCCCGTATTCCACCATGGAGTACATTCTTTCCAACACTGAGAGAATTATAGGAACCTGAGATTTTGTTTAATTTCCTTGACACCCAGAAGCAGTGTGGGTCTTAGGGACCATCAGGATCACTCCTGAGTGCAGAGGGCCTGTCTGCATCCCTGGAGCAGGAGCCAAGCTCTCCTTGGCTTCCACCCTTACACTACCCCTTGTGGCAGACCTAGACTTTGTGAGGCCATAGGACAGTGGGAGAAAGAGACTTGGTAGTTTTCCAAGGAATCTGTTCTTATTGAGAGCTGGGACTGAGACAGCAGGAGCCCTGGCCATCCCGATTCAACCCCTGGTTGAGAAATGGGGTGGTCCCTTCCTTGTGCATGGACTAGGCCTCTGTACAGAAGCCTCTGTTCCTGGAGGGACTGTTTCTGGGAGGATGAGTGGGAGCCTGATAGCCAGCCACCCCTGTTAATAGCTGCCTGTCTGCAGTGGGGATAGTACCGACAGAGCCTGAACTATCCCCTGGGAAAGATGCAGAATCCCAGGCTAGAGCCTGCATTGCAGTTCCCAGTAACCCTCAGTTTTGCTCCTGTGACACCCACCTACTGACTCCCCTGGCTCCTAAAAGTTGGGGCGCTATAACAGCCTCTGGAGACTTAAGCCCCAGCTGCTTCACTCAGCAACAAGGTTGCTGATACACACCAGGCCACCCTTACCAACTTCTACTGTGAGAACTGCTAACTCCCCAGATACCAAGAAGATGAGCAAGTATTTAAATATAGCCTAAAATGGAGATGTAACCTAAAACGAGAAAAAGGTTGTGAGGCATACATTTAGCTCCATCAACAAAAGCGTGCCCCCCAAAATACCCTCTTTGCCCATCATCAAGGAAGTGCACTGTTTTCACCATGTGCTCTAATGCTTCCAGTCTCTCTCAGTTCTTTCACGGAAAGAAAATCATACTTTAACAACAACTCAGTAAATTAAAATGATTATTTTAACTAATTAGATAAGGATTCCAAGCATGTCTCCAGATACCAGCAAGTACCCCTGGAACTGGGGACAAATGACCCCTAATTGGGGCTTCCCTAGTGGCTCAGTGGTAAAAAATCCACCTGTAATGCAGGAGCTGCAGGAGATGTGGATTTGATCCCTGGTTTGGCAAGGCCCCCTCAAGGAAGGCATGGCAACCCACTCCATGGAGAATCCCATGGCCAGAGGAGCCTTGGCAGGCTACAGTCCTTAGGGTCACAAAGAGTTCACATGACTGGAGCAACTTAGCACAATCCCTAATTGAAAGCCACTGAAATAGGGCTACATTTTAATTTTATTTTTAATAAAACGAGATAACCCAGGATAGTCACACCAATCTTGAAAAATAAAAACAAAATTGGAAGACTTGCCCTTCCTGATTTCAAAACTGACTGCAAAGCCTCAATTGAGTAAAACAGTGTGGTGCTGGCATATGACACAAACCAATGGGATAGACTGAGAATCCAGAAATAAACCCTCACAGTAATAGTCAATTACTCTTTGACTAGAGCACCAAGATAATTCAGTGGAGAAGGAATAGTCTCTTCAGCAGATGTGTCTGGAAAAGCTGGATTAACCACATGCAAAAGAATGAAGCTGGACCCCTACCTCCCACCTCATACAAACATTAACTAAGTACAGATTAATGACCTAAGTGTAACGGCAAGACCTATAAAACCCTTGGAAGAAAACATAAGGGGAAATCACCATAACATTGGATTAGGTAGTAGGTTTTTCTTTTTTTTTCTTTTAATTTAATTCCTCATTTTACTTTAGAAAATAAAGGTTCACTGGTAACAACTGCCTAGCCAGATTAACAGTACCTCTTTAGACTTAGGTTGTTTTGTACACCAAGATAAGCATTCCAGGTTTGTGGCCATGCTTTTGAGACTGGAAACCACCTGAGATGCCTACTGCCAGTTTTTCATCCCCAGAAAGTAAAGAATGTTGAGGACCTGTGGCTGGAAGCAGGTGTCTCCCACAGTTTTGCCCTTTGATGCCAAGGTACAAGTAGCCATGGATTGTGCATACTGATGCTCCTGAAGCAAACATCAGAGGGCTGGGAAGTAAGTGTATAACCACACTGCTAGGAAAAAGCAAAACATGGGCTGACTTTCTCCATTACAGTATGAAACCTTCATCTCCCAAGCAAGGCAAGATATGAAGTGGCACACATTCTGAGTGGCTGTTACTTACCTAATCTTATACTCAACAATAGCTTTTGAGTCCTGTGTTGAGTTTTCAGATACTGAGAGAGTAGAAGATGAGACACATCATCTCTGATAAATTCTGTGTAGGAAACTTTGCATTTCAAGATGAATCAGGGACACAAAAGAGCATCAGCAGCGAAAACGCAAACTACCAGAGAGCCTTCTTTGATACGTATCTCCATTTTCAGATCATGTCTCATCACTATGTCAGAAGAAAATGATGAGAAAATTCACTAACTGATCTTTGTTATTATTTTGATTCTGATTTTTCAACTTTATTGAGGTAGTTGACACATGAATGTATATATTTAAAGTGTGAAAGCCTGGAGTGCTGCAGTCACAGAGTTGCAGAGTCAGGCACAACTGAACAACTAAACAACAGCAAAGTGTGGACAAAAAAGGTTGCCCTGGTTCTTTGTCTCTCTCTTCTGCTTCCTGGTTTCCCATTTCATATGTCTATGTGCTTGAAGTTGTTCCATGGGTTTAAAGTTCATCTTTCTTCATTCTTTTTTATCCAACATTTCAAAACTGCCTCTGGCAGTAAGCTGAGGCAAAGATGAAAATATGAGACTTACCTTTCTTGCTCCCTTTTCCTTCAGAATTCACTGCCTGTTGCCCAATGACTAAAAATTGTCATTTCATCATTTCACACATGCTGTCCTGTTTTCTATATGTGGATAATGAGAGGATAATTCTCATGGCAGTTGGTAGTTAGGTCCTTTTTTTCTTACCATGTGAATATTATATGTTTTTTTCCCTGTTTCTCTATTCCAAAACATAGTAGCTACATTATTTCACTCTGAGTAAAAAATTGGCAAAGAAACTTCTACATTTAACACAAATGCATAACAAAACAGTCACCAAAATAAGGAGTTCATATGTAATTTAAGTGAGTTTTTAACTTTCTTCTTTATGGAAAATTAAGGGTCTAAATATTATATAAAGGCAAAATATGGCAGCTGTGAAATGCTGATTTAAATTTCATTTCAGTTCTTCAAGTGAAAAACACATACAAAGAATAACGTGTGCAAATGGGATGTTTTTCCTAATGATTTGTGATCCTGTGGCCTCATTGACTTTCCTACTATCTGATGTTACCACTCTCTCACATAACCCACCTCTGATAATAATGTGAGTAATAATTATACCCCACTGGCTTCCTTTGCAATGCTTTCATATGGCTAGTCTTTTATTGTTATTTCTTGCTGAGCTTTTTTCCAGCATTTTAAATTCCCCACTGCCTTAATTTAAAGTTACTGAAGCATATAAGCAAAAATATCACTTTCTTTGAAAATAGCTTTTTCAGGCTAGTAAAAACTCCAAATCTCTCACTCATTTTAGGGAAGAAAACCCAAACTAATTCAATAGTATTAGCATAAATCTTCCAGTAAAAGACTTGTTCATAGAATACACAGCAGTTTAGAGGACTACCCAGAGCTTTGGAAAACTAAGCTCTAGATAGGTATTACCTTATATTGTGGATAAAATATTACTGCATAGAGCAGCTAGAAAGGCTTAAAATATTTACATAGCAAAGAGAAAAAAAATAGTGTAGATTTTACCACCATCCAATTTGAAATCTACCTTTGGGGATTTATATACTTACATTCTTCTTAAAGCAAGTAAACAAAATACTGTCTGTAAGGACAAATCACAAGAGGCAATAAGTCCCCCTTGAAGATATTCCCTTAAGAAAGACAACTTACAAAGGAATTATACTCAAGATACAGAGATTGTTTCCTAAAGAGTTATTTGGTGATCATACTGGAAAACAAGCAGACATATGTAACAATTACACTCATTTCTAAAATGTTACATTCAAGCAATAGTAATATTTAAGCATTATATCTTCATAATATCTTCAATGAGCTGTAACTAACATATCATAAAGCTCACCTTTTTAAAGTATGCAATTCATTATTTTTTATATAATCAGCAAGGTGTACATCATCACTGCCATTTAAATTTAGAGTATTAACCCCCCTCCCCCCAAAAAAACGCCATACCTATTAGCAGTGACACTCCACTTTCCCCTCACCCATAGCCTCTGGAAATGACTAATCATCTTTCTCTCCCTATGGATTTTCTTATTCTGGACATTTCATGTAAGTTGAATCAAACAGGATATGGTCTTCATCTCTACTAACACTTTCTGTCACAAAGTCTATGATATTAGTGAGGTCTGGTATTAATATAGTCATGCCAACCCTCTTCTGTTTACTGAATGTGTGGTTTATCCTTATCCACCTTTTATGCACAATCTTTGAATCTAAAGTGTGTCTCTAGAAAAGAGTATATAGTTATATAATGGTTTTTAATTGTTCTCCCATTCTCCAGCTTTTACTTGAAGTGTTTGCGCCATTTACATTTAATTACTGAAAAGGCAGTATTTATCTTAGCCATTTCCCATATGTTTTCTGTGTGCCTTACATCATTTTTTCTCTTTCTTCCTTTACTGTTGTCGACTTAAAAAAATGCACAACGTGAGAATAGTGAGTTAAGTTTTATTTGAGGCAAAATGAGGACTGCAGCCTGGGAGACAGCAGCTTAGATAGTTCTGAGAAACTGCTCCAAAAAGGAAGGGGGAACAGACAGTATATTTGTGATTTTGGTAAAGGGGGAGTATATGCAATCAAGCACACATTTTTGTAGAAAATTTCTGCTGCTCTCATGAAGCTTCTACTAGTCATGAGAAACAATTGCCACCATGAAAGATTTTAGTGCTTTTCTAGATATGAGGAGATGTAAGAATAAGGCTCATAAAATCAGCTCCTGAGGTTATCTAACTATCTGAAGACCTGTTCTGCCAATTTTGCCCTGAGTATGCAGTGCTTCACTTCTGCTCTTGACCCTGAACTCCTTCAAGGGGTATTGAAGGTCAGCAGCTGCAGCAGCCCATGATTTAATCCTTGAAGAGTCAGATGGCAAACACCATGGCAAGTGCCAATTCGCAGTTGACTGTCCTCCTTTGAGTTGGGCTCAGAGATATTTTATAATACATCTGTATGAAAAAGAATTAATTTTACCAAAGAGAGGTCTGTTTCTCTGCCCTTAGTTCCTTGAATATAATATCTAAGCCCTCGGAATGACTGGTCTGATAAGAGTATATTCTTTTATGTGGAGACTTTGAGTTGCAGAAACAGTAGCAATGTGATTTATTGTGAGGATTTGGATCATGAAGTATCAGCTTGACTTCTGGAGGGACTGAAGGCAAAGATCAGCCACACAAGTTGTCAGTCAAATCTACATGACAAAGCATTAATAAAACTCTGGACACCCATCCTCCGGTGATCGTTTTTGGTTGGCATTGATCCATGCATACTGTCTGCCAAACGTTGTTGCTAAGAGTCAACACTCTGACTGCTGGGAGAGAAAACTGGGAGCTCTATATTTGGAAAATTCCTAGACTCTTCCCCATGGATCTCTTCTCTTAGTTACTTTTCATCTTTATCTTTGTTGTAGTAGACTGCATCGTTGTTTTTCAGTTGCTAAGTTGTGGCATCTGGTCCCATCACCTCTTGGGAAATAGATGGGGAAACAGTGGAAACAGTGTCAGACTTAATTTTTTTGGGCTCCAAAATCACTGCAGATGGTGACTGCAGCCATGAAATTAGAAGACGCTTACTCCTTGGAAGAAAAATTATGTCCAACCTAGATAGCATTTTCAAAAGCAGAGACATTACTTTGCCGACTAAGGTCCGTCTAGTCAAGGCTATGTTTTTTCCTGTGGTCATGTATGGATGTGAGAGTTGGACTGTGAAGAAGGCTGAGTGCCGAAGAATTGATGTTTTTGAACTGTGGTGTTGGAGAAGACTCTTGAGAGTCCCTTGGACTGCAAGGAGATCCAACCAGTCCATTCTGAAGGAGATCAGACCGGGATTTCTTTGGAGAGAATGATGCTAAAGCTGAAACTCCAGTACTTTGGCCACCTCATGCAAAGAGTTGACTCATTGGAAAAGACTCTGATGTTGGAAGGGATTGGGGGCAGGAGGAGAAGGGGACGACAGCGGATGAGATGGCTGGATGGCATCACTGACTCGATAGATGTGTGTCTGAGTGAACTCCGGGAGATGGTGATGGACAGGGAGGCCTGGCGTGCTGCGATTCATGGGGTCACAAAGAGTCGGACACGACTGAGCAACTGAACTAAACTGAACTGAAGTTGTGCCTGACTCTTTGTGACTCCATGCACTGCAAACACCAGGCTCCTCTGTCCTCCACTATCTCCTAGAGTTTGCTCAAATTCATGTCCACTGAGCTGGTGATGCTATCTAACCATCTCATCTTGCTGCCCCCTTCTCCTTTTCCCTTCAATCTTTCCCAGATTCAGAATCTTTTCCAGTGAGTCGGCTCTTCACATCAGGTAGCGAAATATTGGAGCTTCAGCTTCAGCATCAGTCCTTCCAACAAATATTCAGGATTCATTTCCTTTAGGATTGACTGGCTTGATCGCCTTGCTGTCATAGGGACACTCAAGAGTCTTCTCCAACACCACTGTTTGAAAACATCATTTCTTCAGTGTTCAACCTTCTTTATGGCTAATAAACTGTAGCAGTGAGTATTATTGCTTCTGGTGACTTCTTTAAGGGCTTAGAGTGAATTATCAAGCTTAGAGTAATCTTGTGGACCCCTGAATTTGCAACTTGTGTCAGAAGTGAATTAGTCTTATGGCCAATTTCCTATCTTTTCAATGCCATTTTAATTTCCATGTTTTCTTTACTATACTGTTAAGTTTCTTAATTACCTACGTGTAATCCCTAAAGGGGATTGGAGCTATTTCAAATCCTGAAAGATGATGCTGTGAAAGTGCTGCACTCAATCTGCCAGCAAATTTGGAAAACTCAGCAGTGGCCACAGGACTGGAAAAGGTCAATTTTCATTCCAATCCCAAAGAAAGGCAATGCCAAAGAATGCTCAAACTACCACACAATTGCACTCATCTCACATGCTAGTAAAGTAATGCTCAAAATTCTCCAAGGCAGGTTTCAGCAATATGTGAGCCATGAACTTTCTGATGTTCAAGCTGGTTTTAGAAAAGGCAGAGGAACAAGAGATCAAATTGCCAACATCTGCTGGATCATGGAAAAAGCAAGAGAG
>SJYT01073862.1:239474-256197 GCA_006410635.1 Cephalophus harveyi | reverse complement strand
GGCTGGATGGCATCACTGACTAGATGGATGTGAGTCTGAGTGAACTCCGGGAGTTGGTGATGGACAGGGAGGCCTGGCGTGCTGCGATTCATGGGGTCTCAAAGAGTCAGTCACGACTGAGCGACTGAACTGAACTGAACTGAATCCCTAAAGGAGATCAGTCCTGGGTGTTCATTGGAAAGACTGATGCTGAAATTGAAACTCCAGTACTTGCCACCTCATGCGAAACGTTGACTCACTGGAAAAGACCCTGATGCTGGGAGGGATTGGGGGCAGGAGGGGAAGGGGACTACAGAGGATGAGATGGCTGGATGGCATCACTGACTCAATGGACATGAGTTTGGGTAAACTCTGGGAGTTGGTGATGGGCAGGGAGGACTGGTGTGTTGCAATTCATGGGGTCGCAAAGAGTCGGTCACGACTGAGTGACTGAACTGAACTGAACTGAATCCCTTTATTCAGTCGATCAGTCATGTCTGACTCTTTGCGACCCTGTGGACTACAGCACACCAGATCTTCCTGTCCTTCACCATCTGCCACAGTTTTCTCACGCTCATCTCCATTGAGTCGGTGATCCCATAATAATCAATATTTTAATTTAAAGCAATCTACCTTGAATTAACATCAGCTTAGTTTCCATAATTGGAGAAGGCAATGGCAACCCACTCTAGCGTTCTTGCCTGGAAGATCCCATGGATGGATGAGCCTGGCAGGCTGCAGTCCATGGAGTCGCGAAAAGTCGGACATGACTGAGCGACTTCAGTTTCACTTTAGTTTCCATAGTATAAGCAATGTTCCTCCAATATAGCTCTTCTTCCTTCTTTCATGCTATTATTGCCATATAAGTTATGTCTTTATACATTTTTTGTTCAGCCTCTAAGTCATGTCCGACTCTTTGTGACCCAATGAGCTACAGCATGCCAGGCTTCCTTGTCCTTCAGTATCTCCTGGAGTTTGCTCAAACTCCTGCACTGAGTTGGTGATGTCATTCAACCATCTCATTCTCTGTTGCCCTCTTCTCCTTTATACATTATAAACCATTAATATCGTTTTATATTTATTAGCTTAAATAGTTGTCTTTATATCAAAGAGAATTGTAAATATAATGTCCATGCTTTTTTAATAGTTAACCATGTAGTTATCTTTACCAGTGTTTTTTTAGTGTAGAGTTAAACCATGGTCTAGTGTTCTCTCCCCACCCCTCCCTTTTTTTTCTTTCTTAATTCAGGCTGAAGGATTTTCATTATTTATTATAGAAAATTTCTACTAGTGATGATTTCGCTCAGTTTTTGCTGATCTGAAAATAATTTAACTTCTTGTTCATATATGAGAAATAGTTTTGCTATATATAGAATTCTTAGTTGACAGTCTTATTTTTCCCTTTAGCACTTTGTCTCTGCCCTACTATGCCTCTGGTCATCATGATTTCTGAAAAGAATTCAACCATTAATCTCACTGAAAGTCCCTCATTTGATGAATCACTGTTTCCTGTTGCTTTCAAGATTCTGTTTTTACAGTTCAACTCTGATGCAACACAGTGTATAATTCTTTGAGACTAAGATTTATAAATGGGCAGATTAATTCTCATCACTAAATTTGTGACTTTATTGGCCATAATTTCTTCAAATAAACTTTCTGCATCTTTCTCTTCTCTCTTTTGAGATTTCCATTGCAAATAGATTGGCATACTTGATTGTGTCTCTCAGGTCTCTGAAGCTTTATTTGTCTGTCTCTATCTTTTCTTATTTCTCTGTTCGGCAAGATAATCTTAATAAATATATGTTCATGTTAACTGTTTCTTTCTTCTGCCAATTCAAACCTGCTGTTAAATTTCTCTAGTGGTTTTTATTACAGTTATTGTACATTTCACCTCAATAATTTCTGTATTATTCTGTTTCATTTTTTTACATCTTCATTGCTATTCTCTATTTGTTAAAGCATTACTTTAATTTTCTAGATAAAATTCCTTTAGTTATTTGAACATTTTATAATAGCTTATTAAACTCTTTCTAAGTTATACATCTGAGATTCCTCAGAAACAGCTTTCTTTGCTTTTTCCCCCTTATGTAAAGGCCACACTTTCTGTTTCTTTATGCGTTTCATGTTTTTTGTTGTTGTTGAACACTGGACATTTTAAATAATCTAATGAGACATCCATAGGAATCATGTTTTACCTAATTTTTTTAAGTCTGTGATTTTTGTTGGCTCTTGCTGTCATTGTAGTAGTGTATTGATGATAATTACTTGTTTAACATGATTCCTGGACCAATTCTTTATCATCTCTATTGTCAAGTGCAGCCACTGAAAGTGAAGTCGCTCAGTCATGTCTGACTCTTTGCGACCCCATGGACTATAGCCCACCAGGCTCCTCCATCCATGGAATTTTCTAGGCAAGAGTACTAGACTGGGTTGCCATTTTCTTCTCTAGGGGATCTTCCCAACCCAGGGATTGAACCAGGGTCTCCCACATTGCAGGGAGACTCTTTACCGTCTATGCTTAATTGATTTAGTGGTCAGATAGTGATTAGGCAAGGATATCTTTAATTACTTTGAACCAGTAAGTCTCCCAGTCTTCACCTAGGAACTCTGCAGGCTGTGAGGAATGCTTTTAATGTTCCAGGAAGAAGTTTACAACTCCAAATCTTCTGTTTTCAAAAACCCTCAAGGTTAGACACAGGTGAAAATTTAGTCCCTTCTCAATGTTTTCCTGTACATTCACATAGGCTTGCACATATACGTGACCTTTGTGTCCTCAAGACTATATCAGAGCTTTTACAAGCTACCTATGGAAATCTCATTTTAGACAGAGTGTCTTAGTTTAAAAAGGCTAAGACTGTTAGCCCCAGTGGGTAATATATCAGTGAACAGTGATGTTATACCACTGCTGCTGATTGTTTTCAGGAAGTTACTGACAGAAAAAGCATTTCAAATAGAGATGAAACAAAGGTTATCTCTAAGTTAGATCAAGTAAAACAATAATCTGATAATGGAACTTCTTAAGGAATTGCCAGCCATGTCAAATGATGACAATCCTCTCCAAACCTATCTTGCCATTTATTATGACTGCTAAGTTTCTGGTATTCATAGCTACCTTTCTTACAAAACTGTTGATTTTCAAGGCTACCATTGAGCTGAGAAATATGGGAATAGGATAAGTTAAAAGCTCCAATTATTTTTTTAAGTAAGGTTTAGTCATTCTCTGGATTGTTACAAGTTTTTGGTTAATTTTAATAATTCTAGAAAGTGTTGGTTTTGACAATAGTTGTCAGTGGTGGTGTTGTTTTTATGGAGAAATGTACTTTCAGAGGTCCTGTCTCCATCTTTAACTAACTTTGCATATCAAATAATTTGAGCTAAGTATGAAACATGAGATTTACATCAAATACCTTGGTACAGACTGGGAAAGATTAAAATAACAGCAAAAAAATAACAGAAAAGTCAGATATTAAGGGCTTATTTTTGTTTTTATTGCCAACTTCAAAATGAATTAAATTTTAAAAAATGAGTTTTAATGTGAGGGAGACAGTGGGGGCAAGAGAGAGCGAGAGAGGGAGAGAGAGAGAGAGTGTGTGTGTATGTGTGTATTTAATGCATCAGACATTGGACCTTGTAAAACAGGTCCTGAAGAAAAATAAAATTGATATTTTTTATTAGCTCATTATCCTGAACCTTTCAGAGGTTAATGTGATGTGTTTTAAAAGAATCTATTTTGTGTCATGCTTATATTGACCCGTATAACATCTGCTAGTCTAATAGAAATACACAGTGGCTGATTCCCTATAGCCCCCCAACTGTGAGCAGTTCAGTAGAATTTCAATTAGTCAAGTGACAGTCAGATGCAACCTCAGAGGAATAAGATCAAATAATGTATAGGGCAATTTCCTTATGTTGGTCTGAAAAGCTTAATTATGAATACTAGTCATTTATTTTGTCCATGTATTATTAGTGTAGATGCTGCCGTTATCAGTGAATTCTGGAAATTTTCTTTCCTCCCTCTGGATAGTTTAATGATCTTGTATCTCAGAGTATGGTTCAAACAGCTCAAGATTCTATTGGAAATGAGAGAGAAAGAGAGAGCAACAGGCAAACAGTCTCATGCAAGCAGTCCTGAGACTCTTCAGCAGAAAATATCTCCTTTCATTTTCTACATAATAACTGTGACTTTCGGTTTATCTCATATAGTATTTAATTCATCTGGCGATTCCTGCTCTAATCCAATTGATGATTGCACTATCAACTCATAAGGCAAGGTGAAAGAGTTTATGAAAAAAAAAGAAACCTTAGATGGCTCTTATTTATGAATGGCTAATTTGAGAAATCTCAGGGAAACTTATTTTTCTTTTTCCTTAGGGAGAAGTATAGTTTATTATTGTGACTTTGATATTTTAAACATAATGTGTGCTTTGCTCATGTTTCATGCTAAATGAAGATAAATGTTATATCTAATTATATTATGTTATCTCTACTACACCCCATGTAATTTTGATGAATTTACATTTATCATTATATTATCTTCAGATAGAAATGCATATGTGAAAATGTAGCCAAATAATTTTGATTTATAGAGATTGATTTGCAATGGCTCTGCTTCAAGAATTCTAATATTCCTTACATGCTTAATTTAAATCAGACTCATTTTTTGGATGCTGTGTATAACAGCAGTGCTAATGATAAAAATCTAAAGTGCAAATCCAAGAGTCCTTTATTCCAAAGTGGCTTCTTTTAGCACATAAATGTAAAATGACATGGAAACAAGTAGCACATGACATCTGCTAATAACCACATTTGGGAGCTTTACCTCTACCACTGTTACCATTTAGCAGATTATTACCCATGGTCTCTTCCTATTTTTATTTGAACTTATGGTGTGGCTACAATGAACCTAAAAATATTGACCTAGCATAACAGATTTGAACTTTCATTATTAAATGAATTACTTAAATTAAGTGAGAAAATAATTTATGTCAACAAAAACCTGTAGTGGTACCTCAAGTCACTCTTTTAGGAATCCATTTAATGATATATCTTGTGATTTTTTTTTTTTTAAAACAAACACAAATCATGTGAGCTACTTTCTTACACTATTAGTGAATAAAGTTTGGTTTTGAGTCAGCACAGTGTGTCTTTGCCTTAAGAGTACATACTGTAATCCTTGAATTTGAACTCTGAATAGAACAATAATCCCTTTTGTTTTATTTACTACATTGCTTGTGCAGTGCATATATCTATGTTTATATTTGTTGTGTATATGGCTTCCCTGGTGGCTCAGAGGTTACAGCCTCTACCTGCAATGCAGGAGACTTGAGTTCAATCCCTGGGTTGGGAAGATCCCCTGGAGAAGGAAATGGCAACCCACTCCAGTACTCTTGCCTGGAGAATCCCATGGACGGAGGACCTTGTGGGCTACAGTCCACGGAGTCACAAAGAGTTGGATACAACTGAGAGACTTCACTCACTCACTCACTCACTTATGCATTAGATTTAGTGTTAGTTAAATAATTTCCCAGGCATTCTATGATGATTTTTATAGCTATACTTTTTCTCTAGATTAGTTAGTAAATAAATTAGAGAAACATTTAATAAAAGCTAAAACTGCTTACTTAAAATTACCTTATAATTGAGGAGTGATTTAACAAGAAATTACTTCATATTAGTTCCAACTATCACAATTATTTTTGATTTTACATATAAAAACAGACATATATATATATATGCTTTACATATATATATAATCTCCAAAATCCATATTTAAGAGACAGATATATATATATGCTTTACATATATATATAATCTCCAAAATCCATATTTCTCTAAAGTATTCACAATTGAATTGTAAATATTTGCAGATTATCAATTGCTAATAAGTTACTAAACTCTTTTAGAATAAATTTTACCCATAGGAATTATGATCTGAAAAGAAAAAAAAATTACTTTAGATTATTTTTCTTTTTGTTCAGCTGGATTTACTACCTAAATCACTTCTCTAATACAATAATATAATTTTAAATGTCCTTGTTTGTTTCAGTAATAGTAGATACAGAAGACATCTCTAAATTTTTGTTGTAGGGCAAAATGTTTATACTATTAAGCTACCTGATTAGGCCCTGTATCATACAGAGTTCTCCAGAGAAACATAATCAATGAATATCAATATGGGTGTCTATATATATACATATATGTATTTATTCATAATTTATATGTAATATATATCCATACCTATGTAACATGTTTGTGCATATATATATACACACACATTAATATCATAATTGTGTAAGTATATATAATTGTATACATATCTACTCATATAGATACAGATATGGAAATGGATATTGATATAAGTTTATTTTCACAGCCCATGCAGAGTGGCAGCTGGCACATCTGAACATTTTAGGTAGGCTAGCAGGCTAGAAACTCATAAAGATGTTGATGGTTTGGTCTTGTGACACAGTATTTTCTTTTCCTGGAATCCTCAGCTTTTCCTCATTAGGCCTTCAACTGATTGGAGAAGGACTGCCAACATTATCAAGGGTACTATTCTTCATTCAGAATCAACTGTTTTCGTTATCACACAACCACATGTTCACACCATCAACAAACAGCTTTCACAGCAATGCCTAGATAACTGTTTCATTAAATCACTGGATATTTTAGTATAGCCAAGTTGACACATAAAACTAACTACCACATGTACATGTCTATGAATGTGGCAAATCAAGGTCTAATTATCTTAGACATATGTTTATGTTTCTAAGCTTATTGAATTACATCCATTAGATGCTAAGCATTTTCTACTAAGACAGAAATTAAGTACATGGAAGAAAACTTTACACTAAAGGTTAATGAGTGGGCAACTGATTTTTCAGATATCAAAACATATGGCATATAAAGCATTATGTTCAAAAGCTTTGAATCAGATATGAATACAAAGGTCAGATCTGCCATATTACTAACATTATAACTTCAAACAATTTGTGTAATCTCTCAGAACTCAGTATCTTCAACTGTAAAATAGAGATAATATGCCTGACACATAAGGTGTCCTACATATCATAAGCACTCCTGAGACAATGTTTTATATGCAGCAGGAAAATATTTTGTTCTTTCAATTGTATTTAAGATCAGGAAGAAGATGCTTTTGTGATGTATGATTCATGATACTTCCACTTATCAACCACTACCTCCCTACTCTGTCTTTTCTAAATCAGTAGGTTTTGATAACTGGAACATCTGTTTTGTTTTGGGGTTTTTTTTTTTTTTTTTCTAATGTCAGATTCATGCTCACTGTAAAGAACTTTCACATTAGTTAAAGTTGCTCAGTTGTGCCATGGACTATACAGTCCAGTAAACCCATGGACTATACAGTCAGTGGAATTCTCCAGGTCAGAATACTGGAGTGGGTAGCCTTTTCCTTCTCCAGGGGATCTTCTCAACCCAGGGATCAAACCCAGGTATCCTGCATTGCAGGGCAATTCTTTACAAGCTGAGCCACCAGGGAAGTCTTCACATTCTTAGAGGATATAAATTCTTCGCTTTGAAAGGGTTGGGACAGAACTAAATAAATTTACATACAAAATAAAAGACCAAGAGTAAAAAAATTCAAGAGGCTGAAAGATGGAGCCCCAAGGTTGGAGGCCAGGGAAAGTTGACTGAGAAATCTAAAAGAGAGAAAACTAGAAGAGAGCAATTGGTAGAAGAGAAATGTTGAAGTCCACTTTTAACCCTTATCACCAATATCATCTCTTGCTCTAAGACACATCCTCAGGCAATTCACACTTTTCACTTTGCTTCTGGAATATATATTTTAGAGGAATAAATACATCCATTGAATTCTGCTCCAGATTTGAGCCAGGTAATTATAATGGCAATGAAATGACTGCTCTTAGAGAAGAGCCACACTAACAACACTCAGTTCAGTTCAGTAGATCAATTGTGTATGACTCTTTGCAACCCCATGGAGTGAAGCACATCAGGCCTCCCTGTCCATCACAAACTCCCAGAGTTCACTGAAACTCACGTCCATCGAGTTGGTGATGCCATCCAATAATCTCATTCTCTGTCATCCCCTTCTCCTCCCACCTTCAATCTTTCCCAGCATCAGGGTCTTTTCAAATGGGTCAGCTCTTCACATCAGGTGGCCAAAGTATTGGAGTTTCAGCTCAACATCAGTCCTTCTGATGAATATTCTGGACTGATTTCCTTTAGGATGGACTGGTTGGATCTCCTTGCAGTCCAAGGGACTCAAAGAGTCTTCTCCAACACAACAGTTCAATAGCATCAATTCTTCGGTGCTCATCTTTCTTTACACCAAAGAAAGCCAAGCCATGTATGGCTTTGGTACTCTCAAAGCCAAACCATGTATGGCTTTGGTACTCTCAAAGCCATACATGACTACTGGAAAAACCACAGCCTTGACTAGATGGACCTTTGTTGGCAAAGTAATGCTTCTGGTTTTTAATACACTGTCTAGTTTGGTCATAACTTTCCTTCCAAAGAGTAAGCATCTTTTAATTTCATGGCTGCATGCACCATCTGCAGTGATTTTGGAGCCTCCAAAAATGAAATCTGCCACTATTTCCCCGTCTATTTGCCATGAAGTTATAGTACTGGATACCATTATCTTAGTTTTCTGAGTGTTGAGTTTAAGCCAACATTTTAACTCTCCTTTTTCACTTTCATCAAGAGGCTCTTTAGTACTTCTTCACTTTCTGCCATATGGGTGGTAAAATCTGCATATCTGAGGTTATTGATATTTCTCCTGGCAATCTTGATTCCAGCTGTGCTTCATCCAGCCCAGCGTTTCTCATTATGTACTCTGCATATAAGTTAAATAAGCAGGGTGACATATACAGCCTTGATGTACTTCTTTCTCTGTTTGGAATCAGTCTGTGGTTCCATATTGAGTTCTTACTGTTGCTTCCTGACCTGCATACAGATTTCTTGGGAGGCAGGTCAGGTGGTCTGATATTCCTATCTCTTTCAGAATTTTACACAGTTTATTGTGATCCAAACAGTCAAAGACTGTGGCATAATCAATAGCAGAAGTAGATGTTTTTCTGGAACTCTCTTGCTTTTTTGGTAATCCAGCAGGTGCTGGCAATTTGATCGCTGGTTCCTCTGCCTTTTCTATAACAAGCTTGAACATCTGGTAGTTCATGGTTAATGTATTGTTGAAGCCTGGCTTGGAGAATTTTAAGCATTACTTTATTAGCATGTGAGATGAGTGCAATTGTGTGGTAGTTTGAGTATTCTTTGCATTGCCTTTCTTTGGGACTGGAATGAAAATTGACCTTTTCCAGTCCTGTGGCCACTGCTGAGTTTTCCAAACTTGCTGGCATACTGAGTGTAGCAATTTCATAGCATCATCTTTTAGGATTTGAAACAGCTCAACTGCAATTCTAACACCTCTACTAGCTTTGTTCACAGTGATACTTCCTAAGGCCCACTTGACTTTGCATTCCAGGATGTCTAGCTTTAGGTGAATGATCACATCGTCATGATTATCTGGATCATGAAGATCTTTTTTGTACAGTTCTGTGTATTCTTGCCACCTCTTCTTAATACCTTCTGCTTTTGTAGGTCCATACCATTTCTGTCCTTTATCGAGCCCATCTTTGCATGAAATGTTCCCTTGGTATCTCTCATTTTCTTGAAGAGATCTCTCATCTTTCCCATTCTGTTGTTTTCCTCTATTTCTTTGCACTGATCACTGAAGAAGTCTTTCTTATCTCCCCTTGCTATTCTTTGGAACTCTGCATTCAAATGGGTATACCTTTCCTTTTCCTCTTTTTTGCTTTTCTCCTTTTCACAGCTATTTGTAAGGCCTCCTCAGACAGCCATTTTTTCTTTTTTGCATTTCTTTTTCTTGGGGATCATCTTGATCCCTGTCTCCTGTACAATGTCACAAACCTTCATCCATAGTTCATCATGCACTCTATCAGATCTAGTCTTTTAAATCTATTTCTCACTTCCACCATATAATCATAAGGGATTTGATTTAGGTCATACCTGAATTATCTGGTGGTTTTCCCTACTTTCTTCAATTTAAGTCTGGATTTGGCAATAAGGAGTTCATGGTCTGAGCCACAGTCTGCTCTCAGTCTTGTTTTTGCTGACTGCATAGACCTTCCCCATCTTTGACTGCAAAGAATGTAATCAATCTGATTTCAGTATTGACCATCTGGTGATGTTCATGTGCAGAGTCTTCTCTTGTGTTGTTGGAAGAGGGTGTTTGTTATGACCAGTGTGTTCTCTTGGCAAAACTCTATTAGCCTTTGCCCTGCTTCATTCTGTACTCCAAGGCCAAATTTGCCTGTTACTCCTGGTGTTTCTTGACTTCCTAATTTTATGTTCCAGTCCCCTGTAATGAAAAGGACATCTTTTTTGGATGTTAGTTCTAGAAGGTCTTTCAGATCTTCATGGAACCGTTCAACTTCAGCTTCTTCAACATTACTGGTCAGGGCATAGACTTGACTTACTGTGATACTGAATGATTTTCCCTGGAAACAAACAGAGACCATTCTGTCATTTTTGAGATTGCTTCCAAGTCCTGCATTTCAGACTCTTTTGTTGACTATGATGGCTACTCCATTTCTTCTAAGGGATTCTTGCCCACAGTAATAGATAAAATGGTCATCTGAGTTAAATTCACCCATTCCAGTCCATTTTAGTTCACTGATTCCTAAAATTTCAATGTTCACTCTTGCCATCTCCTGTTTGACCACTTTCAATTTGCCTTGATTCATGGACCTGACATTCCTGGTTCCTATGCAATATTGCTCTTTACAGCGTCGGACCTTGCTTCCATCACCATTCACATCCACAACTTGGTGGTGTTTTTGCTTTGGCTCCATTTTTTCATTCTTTCTGGAGTCTTTTGCCACTGATCTCCAGTAGTTTATTGGGTACCAACTGACCTGGGGAGTTCATTTTTCAGTGTCCTATCTTGTTGCCTTTTCATACTGTTCATGGGGTTCTCAAGGCAGGAATACTGAAGTGGTTTGCCATTCCCTTCTCCAGTGGACCACATTTTGTCAAAACTCTCTACCATGACCCGTCCACCTTATGTGGCCCTACATGGCATGGCTCATAGTTTTGTTGAGTTAGACAAGACTGTGGACCATGTGATTAGATTAGTTAGTTTTCTGTCATTGCCATATAATTAGATTGGTTAGCTTTCTGTGATTGTGGTTTTCAGTCTGTTTGCCCTCTGATGGAGAAGGATAAGAGGCTTATGGAAGCTAACCACACTAACATTTACAATAATCACTTTATCCTGCAATGGGAACACTAAGCAGAACAAGTTAAATAACAGAGATAGAGTGTCTAGAAATAAACACAAATCTGCATATAGAAACTGTACATATGAAATGAAGAATTTCAAATAAGTGAGAAAAAAACTGGATTTGATCAGTAATGTCAGATGAAATGATAAAGTCTTTCGGGAAATGAGAGGGCATTATGCCTAGCAATTTCAAAATGGATTATGATTTTTACTATTTCCTAAAACCATGGTGATATTAGGGGAAAATTCAAGCTGTGTAAAGGCATGAATTGTTTTTTCTCTTTTCTGTCATGTTTACTGATACATCCCTTATTCCTAGGAAAACATCACACACATAGTTGATAATTAAAAAATACTTAACTAAATTAATTAATAAGCACCATGATAAACATCTAAATACTTTTTTTTTAATTTATCAGATTATTTACTCTAAAATAGGATTGTCAGGACTAGCCAAAATTTCTCCTGCAACAGTTTTTGTCTATTAATTCTGAAAGTAAAGTAAGTGGCCTTTCACTAAAACCACTTGAGTAGAGTCTGCCTCTACCCATATTACCGAAAAAAACATGCTGCTCTAATTTCATGGTCAGTGTCTCTAAACAATCCTTGAAAATCTTAGGATTTTCAGTAAAACCTGAAGAAACTACAATTTACAGAGTACAAGAGAAAATTTATGTTAACCCATTAAAACCTGTAAATTTTAATTAATATAATACCCTATTACCAGACAACTAGTCTAGCTTTTACTATCAACTTAATTAATGTGCTTAAAATTTAAAGATCATTTAGAATGGATGCATCTTCCAAGATATATTTCAAGGATGTAGTAATTTGAAGGTCTCAGGAAAATGGCACCATCATTGATGGAGAGAATAGAGCTCTCAGCCAGTGGCAATGAAATGAGAAATGAATAATTAAGACTGAGTTAAAATTAGAATTTTGAGCCATTGCTGGAGGCTTTGGTGGAGGAGTAATGTTGAGCTTTCAAGCTCTGACATCATTTACCATGAGCCTCAGAGAACCCAAACAGCATACCAGCAACAGCAGCGGCCCATGCCATTGTGAGATAGAAGTTTCAGAGTGCACCGAATCAGAGTGACCTTAAGCTTTGTGAAGGTTTTGACGAGGTACTAAAAAAAAAAAACAACACAGATTTGCCGATGCATTAGCCTAATCAGGAAGTTCAAATTGAAGACATAGCAGGTCATCTCTCATGGCCAAGTTAATTTTTCATAAAGATATAATTGATAGTGAAAGTTTAAAGCATAAAACAGTCAGTTAAACTTTTACTTTATTATTACTGGTTTCCTTGTTTCAGCATCACAGTGAAAGAGGGTGTTGTTCCTGTATAGTTCAATGAGTTGGTCTAGAGTTTGGGGGCTGGACAGATGTTTGTATGGCCTCCTTAATCCAGCTTTTGTGACACTATTGTTTGTGAATTGGTTAGAATAAAGTGATTTTCTTCACACACATACACCAAAGAAAACAAAACAGAAACCGTAATGAATTGGTATGCTTGTCTCCATGTATCTATGTGAGAACTTCTTTTTATTAATTATATGAAGTACCTGCATCATCCACAAATGGTTTATATTTATACTTTATAAATTATATATATATATATTCATAACAATATGTGATTGTGACTTAATTTATAGAAAATTTGAACCTTAAGATATTTTAAAACATTGACTAATACACCATGGATGATATGCAGGACCAAAAACAACAGAAGTCCTTAGATATTTTGTGACAATGCTGTGTACTGGTGCTACATTTCTCTCCACCATACCAGAACAAGAGAAATTGCTGGCACACTTCAAAAAATAATTGAATGATATTGTCCATGTGACTTCATAAGAAATACACATATAAATATTTAAGATATTAATGTCACTATAGTATTTCTATTATTGTAATATAAAGTGCCACTTTAAAAATACATAAAAGAGTTATAAAAATATACTGAATTTCAATTTGCACAATTTTCTAGAACCAGTAGAAAGGTTGTCGTATCTTCTTTTTAATTTTCTCAGTTATATACACATATTTTTGACCAAATTTCTTTGACTACTCCTTCAAGCATCCATAATTAATCTTTCATGTTCTCTTGCTTCAGAAGAGTATCATCCTCTATGAACTTAGTTTTTGTTTTTAATATCAGTTGGTTTTCTCTTATATGGATTAAACTGAACAGTGACTCCCAGAGCAGCATGCTTATTAGTGATTTTATGTTCACTTTTCATTATCATATTAAATCTAATATTTCTAAGGAACTGAGGAAGTTTTCAAAACCAGATACTTTTCTCTTACTCCCAAGAAATTGTACAGGAATGATAGATGTTTTGCCAGGATCACATAAACTATAGTGAGTAGTTGGTTATTTAATTTTTTTAATTAAGGTAAAGTTCATGAGTGCAAAAGAATTGATTATAAATAAATCAATTATTATTAAAAATACTTTAAAAAACCCAAACACTCATTTTACCAAACAGGGAAATAGAACATCTCTCATATTTTAAAGGTTTCAGGAGTCACTCCAGGATACTATTAACCCTCTTCGAGATAAACAGTATCTCTGATTTTTAATTTATTGTCCCATTACTTATATATTTTCCCACAATATAGTATCACATTTGTCTGTGTTTGAATTTTAAATGTGTGAACCTTACTGAGCTTGGATATGAGAGTGTATTAAATTAGTGGTTATCTAGCTACTTAACAAATTTGTTTTTTTTTTTTTTTTAATGGAAAACAACTCCTGAAACTTTAGCATTGATTTAAATTGGCATCAGTGTTTAGATAAAATGTTCTCAATCATCCACATAAACATTTGCCCAAGTAGCCCTTTACACTTGTTGGCATGGGACAAACACTATCCCCAATCTGTAGTCTAATGACATCTTAAGTCTTGCAGAATTAAATTATTTGGAGTTATACTTAAAACCATAAGTAAAAAGTAAATTAATTTAGGTATAAATTGTAACCCATATTGGGGCTGATGGAAAGTAAAAGTTAGTGAGAAGTACTTGAACCCTGTTAGAATGAATTTGATGGTGATTCTACATTTTCTGTAATATAAATGAATTTGGCAAAATGAGTTAAATTATGTGACAATTATCTATCCAAACCTGAAAGTTTTTATGATCATTACCTTTATTCCAGCATTAAATTTAATTTAAATTACTTATTAAGTATTTTAATATTTTTAAGTGCCCCTTACCTGCTAGGACCTGTGCTATGCACTTGGCAATCAAAGAGGAGCCTGAGCTAGAAAAGAGAGTTTATCAAAGATGTTGCAGCATAATATCAGAGAGAAATTAATGCAGCAAATGTGTGAATAATTGTAAACATGGTGGTTCAGACCGTAAAGAATCTGCTTGCACTTCAGGAGACCTGGGTTTGATCCCTGGGTTGGAAAGATCCCCTGGAGAAGGGAATGGCTACCCATTCCAGTAATCTTGCCTGGAAAATTCCATGGACAGAAGAGCCTGGTGGGCTACAGATCACGGAGTCTCTCATACATGACTGAATGACTAATACACAAACCATGATTGGTTCTAAATAAAATCTGATTTTCTGACATAGTGATGGAGAGAAAACCATAATTTATCTCCCTTTACTGGTAACATAAAGTATAGAAAAGTACTGTTAGCCTCTGATTCTAAGTAGCAGTTTTCTGTTACAGAAAAAGATAACGAAACTCCAAAACCAAGCCTCAAACTAGCTATACAGTTTCAGTTATTTACTAAGCTTCAAAAGTCCAATTATAAGAACATTCACTAACTAGCTAAATAATCCAAAAAAAGACAAAAAAAAGAAAGAAAGAAACCCCAACAGCTCTTGCATCCTGGTCAGACTATAAAAGGGAATTTTTTATTAATTTTTGCAATTATTTTATCACTCAATAATATTTGTATTCAGAACCTCACTATTAGTGAGATTCACTAATAGTTCAGTATTCAGATAGATAGTGAACTTCCATCTAATAAATTTCTATTTATGTCTAAGCATTGGAGAAGGCAATGGCACCCCACTCCAGTACTCTTGCCTGGAAAATCCCATGGACGGAGGAGCCTGGTGGCCTGCAGTCCATGGGCTCGCGAAGAGTCGGACACGACTGAGCGACTTCACTTTCCCTTTTCACTTTCATACATGGGAGAAGGAAATGGCAGCCCACTCCAGTGTTCTTGCTTGGAGAATCCCAGGGACGGGGAAGCCTGGTGGGCTGCCGTCTATGGGATCACACAGAGTCGGACACGACTGAAGTGACAGCAGTAGCAGCAACAGTATGTCTAAGCATATAGTGTGCAAAATCAAGTAGAAATCTATAATTTGGACATAATGATGATAATAAATTCTATTTAGTAAGACAATACTAATTGCGGACTTGCTAAGTACAGCAATTCCAGTCGGTTCACTTCAGTCACTCAGTTGTGTCCAACTCTTTGCAACCCCATGAACCACAGCATGCCAGGCCTCCTTGTCCATCACTAACTCCCAGAGTTTACCCAAACTCGTCCATCGAGTCAGTAATGCCTTCTAACCATTTCATCCTCTGTCGTCCCCTTCTCCTCGCTTCCTCAGTCTTTCCCAACATCAGGGTCTTTTCCAATGAGTCAGTTCTTCCCATGAGGTGGCCAAAGTATTGGAGTTTCAGCTTCAACATCAGTCCTTCCAATGAACACCCAGGACTGATCTCCTTCAGGATGGACTGGTTGGATCTCCTTGCAGTCCAAGGGATTCTCAGGAGTCTTCTCCAACACCACAGTTTAAAAGCATCAATTCTTCAGACCTCAGTTTTCTTTACAGTCCAACTCTCACATCCATACATGACTACTGGAAAAACCACAGCCTTGACTAGAGGGACCTTTGTTGACAAAGTAATGTCTCTGCTTTTTAATATGCTGTCTAGGTTGGTCATAACTTTCCTTCCAAAGTGTAGGCATCTTTTAATTTCATGGCTACAATCACCATCTGCAGTGATTTTGGAGCCCAAAAAAGTAGTCAGCCACTGTTTCCGCTGTTTCCCCCTCTATTTCCCATGAAGAGATGGGATCGGATGCCATGATCTTCGTTTTCTGAATGTTGAGCTTTAAGCCAACTTGTTCACTCTTCTCTTTCACTTTCATCAAGAGGCTCTTTAGTTTTCTTCACTTTCTACCATTAGGGTGGTGTCATCTGCATATCTGAGGTTATTGATCTTTCTCCCAGCAATCTTGATTCCAGCTTGTACTTCATCCAGCCCAGTGTTTCTCATGATGTACTCTGCATATAAGTTAAATAAGCAGGGTCACAATATACAGCCTTGACGTACTCCTTTCCTATTTGGAACCAGTCTGTTGTTCCATGTCCACTTCTAACTGCTGCTTCCTGACCTGCATACAGGTTTCTCAAGAGGCAGGTTAGGTGGTCTGGTATTCCCATCTCTTGAAGAATTTT
>SJYT01073862.1:223044-239460 GCA_006410635.1 Cephalophus harveyi | reverse complement strand
AGCTGGACTATAATATTTACATAAACTGAAAGTATAACTTATGGACTTCTCATTATATGATCAACATTCCTGACATTACCCCCATTGTTTAAGAAAATCCTGTAAAAATTCACCTACAAAGTCCATCAGTTTTTAAATTACTGCATAATGATTTATACATGTACTATTTCTTTTTTTATATTATAGTGATTACAAAATCACAATCAGATTACCTTTCTACATATTCTAGTAATAACTGGTCAAATGGCTTGAGTATCAGATTACATTTCATCTACTTTCATCTCCATTTATTTTAGTATTCACTTATTAGATTCATGGTCAGTTCTCAATTTTCTCTGTTCTATAGCAGCAGCAATTTTGCAATAATAAAAATGAAGACAACCAGGATTCAAGATTCTAAGGATTTTTAAATGTATACTTCTGAATATATTGAGCACTGATAATATGATACATCAATTCTAGGATACAAATGAACTATCTCATTACAGTGATGGTAATCAGAACAAGAAAATCATCTATGTACTTAATCCTTGCCCTACAATTAAAAAAGAGAGTTTCTTCAAAGTCTATGAGTTTATTAATTCTGGACACTCCAAAGAGTGTCTAGAGACATATAATTAATTTGCTCACATTGGTTGTTCTGAATTTAACAAAATTATTCCCAAGAATAAACAAACCATGGAATGGGAAAAAATGAGAGGCAGATTGAAAATGCAGAGATAAGGGAATAAATAAGTTTTGATAAGTTCTTAAAACGGTTGTTTTACATTAAGGATGTTATTTCAAGTTTCAGCTCTGACATGTAAGGAGATTGGAAGTCATCAACCTTGTCCTTACAATAAAAGCCTGAACACACTGAAAATCATTGACTCTTCTTGGATCCATCTGTGCATCTTCAGTGCACTGAGGTCATAAGGCACACTACCGTGCAAAAATCTGAAGAAACAGATGCAACCAGAGAGACAAAGAATAGACTTGTTTATGTGGTGCAGACACTGCTAGAGCCATTTATTAGTAGGAACACTAGAATAGTCATTTTTATGAATTGCTGGAGATTAGGACTATGATTAGTGAGAAACCCCTGGGGACCTGTAGACTAAGAGGAGTTCCCATATGGCATGGGTTTTTTCTTCCAGAAATTCCAGAAGGTTTCCACACTGAAAAACCTAGAAAAAATTCTTAATAGTTCTGATAGGAGCTGGAAGGGAATGTACTCTGCATATAAGTTAAATAAGCAGGGAGACAATATACAGCCTTGACGTACTCCTTTTCCTATTTGGAACCAGTCTGTTGTTCCATGTCCAGTTCTAACTGTTGCTTCCTGACCTGCACAGAACAAGGATATTTCTAAGGAATAGAGATAATAATTTTGACAATCTTATATGTATCAACAAAAGAGTATTAAAATATATAAGGCAAAAACTGATAGAACAACAATAAAAAATAGACAAATCTGATTTTATGATTGAAGACTTCAACACCTTTCCATCAGTAACTAATAGATTGTAAAAGCAGATAATTTGTAAGGACATAGATTACCTGAACAGCACTGTCAATCAGCTTAATCTAATTTATAGCAAAGCAGTGTATCTGTTCTTTTCAACCTCACAAGAAACATTTCCTAAGATAGACTACATTCTAGGCTATAAAGTAAACCTTACAAAATTTAAAATAATATGAATTATAATAAGTATCTTCTTAGGAGCTATTGAAATTAACCTAGAAATCATTAACAGAAAAGTAGTCTGAAAATACCCAAATATTTTAACATTGACATCAACCAATGCAGAAAAACATTTCACAATACAACATCCACTCATGGAAAAACCTCAGCAAAATTAGAATAGATAAACACTTCCTTAACTTGATAAGAAAAAAAATCTACAAAGACCCTATTGCCAACATCATGCTTAATGATGAGAAACTTGACTTTTTCCTCTTAGATTTAGATTATTAATATATTTTAAAGGTTGAACTAACAAGGATATCTAGATGGACAGAATATAGAATATGTCATGAGTCAAAAAATTCAGGATTTTTAATTTGGGCAAGTGAAAATAGAAAGTTCCTGTGTATTAAGGGGAACTTCTACCACTGAACCCATCAGATGGCATAATTGGAGCTTTCTCTGCTTACTTTATGTCTCAACAGGCTCCTATCATCAGGGTGTGTCCATGCCTCCTAGTTATTTTTCCTTTCTGTGATTTGCCTCTTACTTTTGGGAATTCTCCCTGGAGAAGGAAATGGCAACCCACCCCAGTACTCTTGCCTGGAAAATCCCATGGATGGAGGAGCCTGGTCCAGGCTACTGTCCATGGGGTTGCAAAGAGTTGGACATGACTGAGCAACTTCACTTTCACTTTTGGGAATTCTGAGGAGATGCCAAATAAATACGTATCTTCACTTGCCATTTTGAACTAAAAGTCCAGTAGTTTTTTTTACAATGTAGTTGATGATGTTGATAGATGTACAAGTATATAAATTTGTCAAAGTTCATAAAACTAAATACTTGAAGTGTATCCAAGTATGTGTGTGTATACATATGTGTGTATATATATATATATATTATGTATGTGTGTATATATATATATACACATAGTATGTAAGTTATGTTTCAATAAAGTTTATTAAAATAATCAAATAGAATAGATGACAGGCTTAGTAGGACAGTTATTATTAGGCTCTAATGATAATCAATTCACCAATATGAATAAAGTGACTTGTAAATAAGTTTGATTATTTTTCTCTAGCTTCTCAGAAAGACCAGAGTGATAGGTAAAACAGAGTTCTCTTCTTTCAGAGTTAATAGTTTTTTCTTTGAGATCTGTACAAGTGGTAACTGATGGTTTAGGTGATAAACGGTCACTCATTTATCACAGTGCTCAACTTTCAAGGCTCTACCAACATAACTCAGTAGAGAAAAAGCAAAAGAAGTAAACCAGTTTGTTTTATTAAAGAAACAATTCACATGTAATACTCTAACTTCAAATAGGTAAGTCTGAATTACTTGTTAAGAATTGTACTTTATGAAATTAAATTTTTCTACAGCACATCAATAGAAAAAAGTGTTCATCCTTCAAAATGTATCATCTTTTCACAAAAATTATACAGTCTTCTCGGAGTTTATCATAGAAACCCCTTCCTGTTTCCATCTGACAACAGAACCTTTCTTTCTAATACATAACGTGCTCAATAAGGTTTGATTGGCATTGATACTCTTACTTACCAGGAAAGGGACAGGATCAGACCTGGCCATTCACAATACGGCCCCTGAATAGTTGTCATTGTCACAGAGAAAAAGATGGAAAAGAGAAGAGTTTGTGATATCATTTGAACTCCTCAATTATTATATCAGTACTTGAAAGATTCCAAAAGTTCCTGGTTAAATGACTTAATAAATCCTTACCTCTTTAACCTATATTGACTTGGGTTTCTTCCAGTTACCAACAAAATTTAGTGTATAGATTCCTATGGTTCATGTGTCAGACAATGTTGTGAAGGCTGTACATAACATAAATATTTGAAACATTCAGAAGGACACATTAGAAGCTCTCATTTTGTGTTTTCCAAATATATTTGACAAAAAAAAAAAAAACCTTCTTTTTTCCCAAAAAAAGACTATATTTGAATATTACAAGGCTAGTTTTAGACATTAAAATTAAATAAATTAATAAATTAAATTCAAAGATGCTTGCTCCTTGGAAGGAAAGTTATGACCAACCTAGACAGTGTATTAAAAAACAGAGACATTATTCTGCTGACAAAAATCCATCTAGTCAAAGCTATGCTTTTCTCCAATAGTCATGTATGGATGTGAGAGTTGGAATATAAAGAAAGCTGAGCAACAAAGAACGATGCTTTTGAACTGTGGTGTTGAAGAAGACTCTTGAGAGTCCCTTGGACTGCAAAGAGATCCAAGCAGTCCATCATAAAGGAAATCAGTCCTGAGTGTTCATTGGGAGGACTGATGTTGAAGCTGAAACTCCAATACTTTGGCCACCTGATGTGAAGAGCTGACTCATTTGAAAAGACCCTGATGCTGGGGAAGATTGAAGGTGGGAGGAGAAGGGGATGACAGGATGAGATGGTTGGATGACATTGCCAACGTGATGGACATAAGTTTGAGTAGGTTCTGAGAGTTGGTGATGAATAGGGAAGCCTGGCATGCTGCAGTCCATGGGGTCGCAAAGAGTTGGACACGACTGAGTGACTGAACTGAACTGAGTTTTCAACATGACATTCTTTCATAAAATGACAGCTTTTAGTGGTGCTTTTAAATGTAGTCAGTGCAAAGAAAAAATTATGTAATGAATGTAAAAGAAAACATTACTTGGTTCTAAGAGTTATTAATTGAGATAGGAGTGGAATAAAAAATGAGGTGCTCTATCCCATATATAAAACCATGGAAATATTTATTCTTAGGTGGCCCCTCATAGAGCAAATTGATCATCTTTAGTAGTAATCCAAAAGGCTACTGATAAATGAGAGGCTGAAGAGATAGTGGACTATCCAGATCTCCATTTAAAACTACTTGGGCAACCTTATGAACATAAGACTATAATAGGATTGAATTCAATATTATACTGTTCATGATTTTTCTGTCCTGGAAAATTCAATGGTCAGAGAAGCCTAGCTTGAAGGGCTATAGTCCATGGGGTCACAAAGAATCAGACAAAACTGAGCATGCACACATGCACATCCATATTCATGAAGGATATTGGTCTATAATTTTCTTTTCTTGTAGTGTTTTAGTCTAGTTTTAACGATATCTTCATAATTTTTTAAAAATATTCCCTCTCTTGTTTTCTGAAACAGACAAGAGATTGTATTATTTCTTTAAATATTTTTAATTGTCCTGCTAAAATGTGCTAGCACTTTAATTTTCAGAAAGTTTTAAATTTAAATTTAATTTTTGTGATAGATATAAGATTATCTAGGTTTATTTCTGCCTGAGTAGGTTTTGGTAGTTTTCTTAAGGGATTGGTCCTTTCTGTCAATCTGTCTTTCTGTCCTTTATGACAATCTTTCTGTAGTATTCTCTTACTTTCTTTTTCATGTCTGTGTGGTTTGATGATATCTTTTTTCAATACTGCTGTTAGACACTTTGTCTAATCCTGTTTTACCTGGATCATCTGTCTAAAAGTTTACCAGCATCCATGATCTATGTCTAAATTTAATGTGCTTTTGTAGGTGGTGTATAGTAGGATCTTCATTTTTGCTACAGTCCTCCAACTTCTGCTGTTTAATTGCTACACAGAGCCTTTATATTTAAAGTTATTATTGGAGCAATTAAATTAAAAATTTAGCATTTTTCTAGCTACTTTCTGTATGTTCCATTTTTTTTTTCTATTATCCTTTCTAACTTCCCTGAAGTTAATTTACTATTATGATCACGCTTTATCTTCTATTTTATCTTCTATTCATTACTGCCAGATTTTTTTAAAAAATTAATATATATTCTAGGGTTATTGATAGACATCTTTAACTAATCAAAGTATACCATCAAATACTATTATGTAGATTCACAGGTAGTGTGAGCTTCTCACTACATTTTCAATTCCTTCTTCCTGTCTTTTATGCTATTGTTGCTATACATTTTATTTTTCCATGCTCTAACACATAACAAACTGCTGGTTTGTTTAGATAGGTTTTTTTTAGATCAAATAAACAATACCTTAAACTGAAGAAAGTAGGGAAACCACTAGACCATTCAGGTATGACCTAAATCTTCCTTTCTAACTTCCCTGAAGTTAATTTACTATTATGATCACGCTTTATCTTCTATTTTATCTTCTATTCATTACTGCCAGATTTTTTTTAAAAATTAATATATATTCTAGGGTTATTGATAGACATCTTTAACTAATCAAAGTATACCATCAAATACTATTATGTAGATTCACAGGTAGTGTGAGCTTCTCACTACATTTTTAATTCCTTCTTCCTGTCTTTTATGCTATTGTTGCTATACATTTTATTTTTCCATGCTATAACACATAACAAACTGCTGGTTTGTTTAGATAGGTTTTTTTAGATCAAATAAACAATACCTTAAACTGAAGAAAGTAGGGAAACCACTAGACCATTCAGGTATGACCTAAATTAAATCCCTAATGATTACATGGTGGAAGCAACAAATCGATTCAAGAGATTATCCTGATAGACAGAGTGCCTGAGAAACTATGGATGGAGGTTCATGACATTGTACAGGAGGCAATGATCAAGACCACCCCTAGTAAAAAGAAATGCAAAAGACAAAGTGGTCGTCTGAGGAGGCCTTACAAATAGCTGAGAAAAGACATGAAAGGCGAAGGAGAAAAGGAAAGATATACCCACTTGAATGCAGAGTTCCAGAGAATATCAAGGAGGGATAAGAAAGCCTTCCTCAGTGATCAATGCAAAGAAATAGAAGAAAACTATAGAATGGGAAAGATTAGAGATCTCCTCAAGAAAAATAGAGATAACAAGGGAATATTTCATGCAAAGATGGACACAATAAAGGACAGAAAGGGTATGGACCTAATAGAAGCAGAAGATACTAAGAAGAGGTGGCAAGAATACATGAAAGCACTATACAAAAAAGATCTTCATGACCCAGATAATCACAATGGTGAGATCACCCACATACAGTCAGACATCCTGGAATGTGAAGTCAAGTGGGCCTTAGTGATACTTAGGAAGTATCACTACGAACAAAGCTAGTGGAGGTGATGGAATTCCCGTTGAGCTATTTCAAATCCTAAAAGATGATGCTGTGAAAGTGCTGCACTCAATATGCCAGCACATTTGGAAAACTCAGCAGTGGCCACAGGACTGGAAAAGGTCAGTTCCCATTCCAATCCCAAAGAAAGGCAACGCCAAAGAATGCTCAAATGACCACACAATTGCACTCATCTTACACGCTAGCAAAGTAATGCACAAAATTCTCCAAGCCAGGCTTCAACAGTATGTGAACCGTGAACTTCCAGATGTCCAAGCTGGTTTTAGAAAAGGCAGAGGAATCAGAACTCAGATTTCCAACATCTACTGACTCATCACAAAAGCAAGAGACTTCCAGAAAAATGTCTACTTCTGCTTTATTGAGTATGCCAAAGCCTTTGACTTTGTGGATCACAACAGACTGGAAAATTCTTAAAGAAATGAGAATACCAGACCACCTGACCTATATCCTGAAAAATCTGTATGCAGGTCAAGAAGCAACAGTTAGAACTGGACATGGAACAACAGACTGGTTCCAAATCAGGAAAGGAGTACGTCAAGGCTGTATATTGTCACCCTGCTTATTTAACTTATATACAGAGCACATCATGCAAAAGGCTGGGCTGGATGAAGCACAGGCTGGAATAAAGATAGCCGGGAGAAATATCACTAACCTCAGATATGCAGATGACACCATCCTTATGGCAGAAAGCAAAGAATAACTAAAGAACCTCTTCAAGAAAGTGAAAGAGAGGAGTGAAAAAATTGGTTTAAAACTCAATATTCAGAAAACTAAGATCATGGCATCCAGTCCCATCACTTTTTGGCAAATAGATGGGAAAACAATGGAAACAATGAGAGATTTTATTTTTGGGAGCTCCAAAATCACTGCAGATGTTGACTGAAGCCAAGTAATTAAAAGATGCTTGCTCCTTAGAAGAAACATTATGACCAACTTAGACAGCATATTAAAAAGCAGAGACATTACTTTGCCAACAAAGGTCCATCTAGTAAAGGCTATGGTTTTTCCAGTAGTCATGTATGGATGTGAGAGTTGGACTATAAAGAAAGCTGAATACTGAAGAACTGATGCTTTTGAACTGTGGTGTTGGAGAAGACTCTTGAGAGTTCGTTTGACTGCAAGGAGATAAAACCTGTCAACTCTAAAGGAAATAAGTCCTAAATATTCATTGGAAGGACTGAAGCTGAAACTCCAATACTTTGGCCATATGGTGTCAAGAACATATTCATTTGAAAAGACCCAGATGCTGGTAAAGATTGAAGGTGGGAGGAGAAGGGGACAACAGAGGATGAGATGGTTAGATGGCATCACTGACTCTATGGACATATTTGGTGATGGACAGGGAAGCCTGGCTTGCTTCAGTCCATGGGGTCACAAAGAGTCAGGCACCACTAATCAACTGAACTGAACTGAAACAATACCATTTACTTTTATCTAATTTTTTTTTTGTCTATGTGTGTGTGTAGATTCTAGTTTATGTATATTAACATAATATTTCTTTTGGCAAAGGGAGAAAAGCTTCCTTTAAAACCTTCCTTTAAAGAGTCTACTGGAAAATATCTCATTTTTTATTTCATTTAGAAAATTCCTTCAGCTTCTTTTTGAAATCCTAGTTTTACTGGGTAAAGAATTCTACATTGGCTGAATTTTAGTTCCTCTAACCCCTTTTAACAGTTACTCCAGTGTCTTCTGGCTTGCATGTTTTCTGATAAAAAGTCATCTCTCTCACCACATTGGCTTTTGAGACTGTAACTTTGGTTGAGTCTGTAACAGGAAAGCCTGGGAGGATTTCCAAATTCTGCTGCCTCTTTGGCTTCTAGGTCTTCTTTTATCTTGTACTAGTTCACAGGTGCCTCCCCTTATTTGTTAACCATTGTGACTGAATTCTCTCATTAGTGAGCAGCTATGGCTTCCTGGTTAAGTGGCCACATTCTGCCTTTCCCTTCAGGTGACTCTCCTTATAATTTTGGCCAGTGGGCTGCCCTGTATCCTTCACTCTGAGGGGAAAAAAAAAAAAAAAAGAAATATATATACACACACACACACACACACACACACACATATGTGTGTGTGTTTTACAACATGGTAAAATTTATAAACATATTGTGGGTTATCAAGCCATAAAATAGGTTACTAATAGAATTCAGCAGGCTTCCCAGGTGGCTCAATGATAAAGAATCGGCCTGAAATGCAGGAGATGTGGGTTCTATCCCTGGGTCAGGAAGATCCCCTGAAGAAGAAAATGGCAACCCACTCCAGTATTTTTGCCTGGGGAATAGTACGTTCAGAGGCATCTGGCAGGCTATATGCCATGGATTCGCAGAGTCAGACGTGACTTAGCTAATGAGCAAATACACAATAGAATTCTCTAACCTCTTAATAGGACTGCTAAATCATTGCAGTTTGTCACTGAGCAGAGTTTTAGCAAACAAGTCATCAGTTTGATAGGCACCCTTGGAAGGATGGGGCAAGATGTTCTCTGCTATCCCAATATAAAAGTATGATTTTTGTTTTTCTGGGTTTTCTGCTGCTGTTATTGTGTGACTAAAACTTTTTGCTTTTTGCATTTTCCTACATTCTAACTGGCAGTTAAAGTCCAGATTCTTTTAAAAGAAGTACACAGAGGACTCAGTCCAGATGTTGCCAACTGGGTACTGAATTTACTTTTTTTGATTCCTTGAAAAGTGCTTTTTTTCCCCCAATCAATGCCACTGATGAATTTATAAATAAATTTATTTATTATACATAGATAAATTTATGTTATTATAAATAAAATAAAGCTAAACAACTTCAGGAATCCCAGCAATATTCACAACTAAAGCAGCAATGTGATCAATTAGAGCTAAGCAAAGGTATCTCTGAGTGCTGTGTTTTTCAGAATTTTATTTCTTACCTGTGTACATAGAATCTATCATATTAAAGGAGGACTCTAAACTGCCCTCAATTATCTAAGAACTCATTGGCATGCTTACCTGGTTGTCAGCTCAGCCTCACAATGAATAATGTTGTCAGTCAAAAGAGACTGTTTTATAAATTGTCTCTTTAGACATTGCTAATAAAAGGAGGAATTGTAGAAAACCAAGCTCTAGATATAAGATATCTTTATTATTTTCCTAAAGAAAGAAATCTTTTCAAATACCTGTCAAAAAGAGCATGTTGGTGTATCTTTGATATATAGCTCATCATATCTACTTGACAATTCAAGAAGGATGAACACAATACTCGATAGAAATGAATTATTTCAGCATTTCTCAGTTGGAACACAGTTTAGAATATGATATTACTGCTTCAGTTAATTGATCTTTCATTTTAAATGACAAAATAAATGCACAACTGATTAATACAGCATTAATGTTCTTAATAGTATTTAAACAATGGCTCTCATCCACTTAGTGAATTCACTAAGATAAAATGGAGATATGTTCTATACTGAATGCACAATAAGAGAATTATATTTGATTGCAAGAGTGAAGTATAGTGTTTTAAAAATATATCTCTTTGTTATTATAAACAAAAAATGAGGTATTATTATTATCATTATTAAGTTGTTTTTACTTATTCTAACTTTTTTTCAAGAAAAAATAATTGATCACCCTGGAGAGTATTCTGAGGTTTATTGTTTTGAAAAGAAATTAAGCAGTCAAGTTATGGGTAGAACTTAATGATATTTTGAATCATTTATTAGCTTTTACTATGTACTGGTCACCGATTATAGGGTTTATATTATTATATTGTTTATGTAAAAGACATGATGTCAGTTAATTACTTTTGAAAGTGAGTAGGGTCCTGATAAAGGAAAAAGTTGTTATGGCGATAGGGAAGTAGCATAGATAATAAGTAGTTTTGTAGACAGGTGTTGAGGAGGTCAGCATCAAAATGCTTTAAAATTGTGCTTTTTATATAAAAAGGTAGATTGTTAGGGAAAATTGTCACCATGTAAAAGGAAAGATGATTTTAAAATAGTTGCATAAAGATAAAATAATTTCTCAAGCATTTTTGAAAAGAAAGTTGTATCTGGCCTTTTTATAAATGGTATTTTAAACAAGAATTTTATTTCAAATCTGCCATCTTTTTTTAATGAAACAAATTACATGGAGAAAACATTATTTTGTGATATGGGGAATTATCATTAAAGTATTCTAGCTCTTTTGAAACAAATTAATCACTTATCACTTCTTTGAGAGGGATTTTGATGGGTTCTGACAGATTACAAAATAGTGGTCTCAAGACATTTGTGTTTCAATTAGGAGATCAGAGCTTAATATGATGAATTTATGAAACATCCTATAAGCTTCCCTGGTGGCTCGGATGGTAAAGAGTCTCCCTGCAATGCAGGAGACCTGCATTCAATCTCTGGCTCAGGAAGATCCCTTGGAGAAGGGAATGGCAACCCACTTCAGTATTCTTGCCTGGAGAATTCCATGGACAGAGGAACGTGGCCATGGAGTCACAAATAGTAAGACATGACTAAGTGACTTTCATCACTCACATAGCTACTCAAACTATTTCACAGGTGAGAATATAAAAAACTACTGAGTGCAAATGTCTGAACAGAGAGTGCTACGGGTTCTGGACTAGACAGCAAGTACTTCATAGTATGAAGGAGTTAAAGTAAATTTTAAGTATAGATATTAGAAGAAAGAAAGGAGATTTTTCTGTTGTAGGGAACCCAGCAAGGATATATAGCAATGTGTTTTGTATTTCTCAAAGCTCTTGATTGTAATAAACATAATTGAAAATATGTAAACTACTAAATTTATTTGAAAGTTTAACAGGATTATGTAAATTTACTGTGGCTATCATTTGATTTTAAGCAAAGAAAATTTTTGTATATTCTCATTATCATATCTGATGCATGGTTTTATAAAAAACAATTAGGAGAGAGCTCAATTTAGAACACCAGTTTTCTTGTATTAAAAGAAATGTTATATTTATATAGATATAGGTACAGAGTTTGGCAGTAACCTTCAGTCTTTAATAAGTGAAATAGTGTAGGAAGTTTCATCCACTACTTTTTTCCATGACTGAATTTGTAAGATTTTAAACTCTTCTTTGTTCTTTCCTGCTTACATTTGATGTTCTAGAACTGCATAAAGACCAAGGTTTGAAATAATATCTAAACTAAGACAGGAAAATTTATTTAGCTATGAAGTCTACATACTAGGAGAACAAAAGAGCATATTCAGATTGAGTTATGGATACAGTAGGTTTGAATTGTCTAATTAAGGAAGAGTCTCTGCATTCACATTCCTTCTCTTTCACAATCCCTTGTATATCAGTATGTAATCTATATAATACAGAATTGGTTTTCTGATTCTTTTTCCTTTTTTAAATTGGAAGTTGATTGAGATTGAGAAAAATACCTGTATAAGTCATATCAGTAAGGAGAAAATGAATGAATAAAATTGCAGTTTTTCCAGTAGGACAAATTAAGTCATATTTTAATGCCGATTACTAGATTAGCCAGTAAAATGATAAAAGTTTAAAAAGGTGATAATATGCATTCCAATTTTAATATCCCAGAGCTCTGAGAATAACAATGGAAGAATGTTAGACCCAAAGTCATAACACTGAGTTTTTACGATGTCCTGGGTTTCCTTAGTCACTGAATGATTCTGAATTTGTTTTTTTTATTTGCATAATTATGCACCTCATCATTTGATACATTCATACCAATTTCTTTGCATATATTAGATGAGATAATATATGTAAAGTTAAAGGCTCCCAGACAGAAAGAAAGAAACTTCTTGAAGACATTCGTGTAGAGAAGTGAATTACATCTCTTTTGAATGTCCCAATTATTAAAATTTGTTTTTTCATTTCCAAAGTTGTTCTTATCTCAGGCTTCAGCATTGGAATGATAGTATTTCATTGTGTTTATTTTTTTCTATTATTTTGTATGACTTTTTTATTCATTACATTGCTTTCCTCTCGGAATATTTATAAACTGAGCTACTGAAAATTTCAGTGTAAGTAATACATCTATAACAATTTATTTTTATACTGCACTGAATGGAAGATGTGACTCCCACTTCCTGTATGAAAGATGATTATTTAGTACCTCAAACTTCTTCCATATTAATTATGAATGTACTCAGCAAATGAAATAAAGGTAGAAGTAATTTTTAAAAGTTTTAATCTGGGAATAGGCCAGAGAATGGGAAGAAATGAAATGAACTTGTGGTGCTTTAAATTGTAAGTTTTTCTGTGTTTTTATAAATATCTTTTCACCTGCATATACTACTTTGGCAAAAATAAAATGTAGAAATAATATGAAAAATGAAAAAAATTCTTTCCTATTTTAGAAAACTGCACTACTGATCAGGTTGCATAAACCCAGCACTTGAATTATTATGATATGAATCGGGCATTAATTACAGGACACTTGGTGTGTTTAGAGAGGAGTGAATACAATTGTGTTTATGGCATTTATTTACACAAGGACAAAAATTGTTGTGGAGCTTCACTTATCAGTCTCATCTGTTTTTATCCTTAATCTATTCAGAAATAGTTTAAGGTGGAAGGAGGTATAAAGATATTTAACTCACTTCAACAAATCATTTATTTATCACCTACTATATGTGGTCTATTGTACTGTCCTGGGTATTAGAGATACAGAGATGAAAAGTCATGGTCCACAGCCCCTGGGAACTTAATAGAGAAAAATGCAAGGAACAGTGCAAGTTGCTATTTTGTCATCTCTATTTCATGTTACCTTCAGAATCCCACAGAAAATCTGAATTGCTGTTTGATGGAAAGAGAAGGCCAAAGGGATACTGCAATAGATGAGATGGTTACTGAAATGGGAGAACTGACATTAGGGGGATAAGTAGTCCCTGGAAAATGAGATTGACAAGCTATGTGAAGAACCAAGAGAACAGAACAGTCATTATTCCCCATTAATTAATACCTTTAAGATATCCAGGGAAAAAAATGAAGACCAGCATAGCTCATACCTAGAGAGGTATGAAAGGAAATCTGAGAGATAGGCAGGGCTCAGGCTCTTTAGGACCATGGAGGCCTTGACAAGGACTTTTGATACTATTCTAGGGGACATGAAAAGACAGTGGGGAAGAAAGGGTTAAGGTTTAGTGTTAATTCGAAAGATGACACTAACTGTAGTAAGGGGTCTAACTGGTGAAGAAGAATTTCAGTTGAAGGCATATTGTCATTAGTTGGCTATACTGGTTAGGACTAGTAGGTTGTACTGGTTAGGACAGTACAGCTGATCCTGTGATAACAAACACCGCCAATGTATCTGCGACTCATGGCAACAAAGGTCTATTTTTCACTCATACAGCATTTCTATTGTGGGTTGTTGTGTACGAAGTTTTCTGTGTATGAAGACCTCATCCTTGGGCTGGGGTCCAGGCTGATGAAGCAACATTATCTGATACAATGACAGTGACTGATTCAAAAAGGAAAAAGACAGCGTAAAGCATCACTGTCTCTTAAAACTTTTACTAGAGAGTGGCAAGTCTCACCTCTCCTCACATTTCATTTGCTTAAACAACCATATGATGATGAAACCTGCCTTCACTGGGGCCAGGTTGTATAATTCTTGCCCAGGTTAGAGAAATGGATATTGATGAAAAACAGTGTTGTCTCCTGAACTAAACAAGAGATGGGGGTGGCTTTGCTCAAGATAAAGACCATGTGATAGAAATAAGTGAAAATATTCAAGATATATATTTGGAAGTTGAGCTGAGAGGACCTGATGATGAATACGAGAGTAGAAGGAAAGAGCTGAGCCAAGAATGAATCTTTTGGCTTGAATATCTGTGAAGACAATAATAGGTCCATTAACTCTGGTGGTGAAAAGCCAAGATTAGAGAATAAGGAAATATGGGTTAGATTCCATCATGTCTGAAAGATAACTAAAAGATCATTTTCTATCTATCTGTCTATTTATTTCTTCAGTTCTGATCTCTTCTCTGCCTCCACATTTAGTATCTTACTTCAGAGTATCATTAGAATATGATATTTAAGGCCACGAGACAGAACGAGATCAGTAAAAGGACAGTTCATATAGACAAGGAAAGAGGACTCAGGAAAAAATGCCTGAAGCCCAATTTACAGAGCACAGGGAGAGCAACTAGAAAAGAAAATTGAATTGTAGCTATCAGCTTAAAAGGGTGAAAACCAAAAGAAAACCAGAGAACAGTGTTACAAAAAGAAAGGATAAGCCCAATGAGTGATAATGCTACTGTGAGACACAGAAAGATGAGAACAGAAAATAAACTGCTGCGTTTAGCAACACAGAAGGTGTTGGCAACCGTGACGAAAGCATTTTCAGTGGTTTGGAGGGAAGAGTTTGATCTAGATAATGTGGATACACAAGACATTAGAAGACATAAACAAACCCACAGGTGATATTTACATCCTAGAGATTGGATTAACTCATCCATGAAAAATATTTAGAGAGTGAAGGCAAATGGAGCAGAGTTTAGAAAGCTAAATGAAATGAGTGAAAGTTGCTCAGTCATGTCCGACTCTTTGCGACCCCATGGACTATACAGTCCATGGAATTCTCCAGGCCAGAATACCGGAGTGGGTAGCCGATCCTTTCCCCAGCAGATCTACCTGACCCGGAAATCAAACCGAGGTCTTCTGCATTGCAGCCTGAGCTACTAGGGAAGCCCCAGAAAGAAAGAGGATAATATTTAAAAGGAAGGAAGAGGGAGATAGGGAGACAACAGAATTAAGAACATTTAAATAATATACTATCAGAAACCGAAAGAGTAGAAAGTTTCAGGAGAAAGAGAAGAAATGAAAGTGTTGTAAGTGAATCACAATTAGATAATCAGTGGAACTGATTATCAGTTTGTATCAACTTAGTGACAGTACTTGCAGTTGGGTGAGGCAGAGCTCAACTTTGGCTGTGTTGGAGGCCAGAATTAGAACAGACTCTTAACACAGATAAACCGAAAAGAAGAAGCCAGCAAAGACTATCTTAATATTACAGGGAGCTAGAATATAGGGTCGAGTGACGGTGGGACTAGCATCAAATACCAACACAAGTTTCTTAAATAAAAAAAAAAAAAGCTCTGATCTGGGTAGCATTGTTAAAGATGGCAAACCATGAGTAAGTTTTCAAGGGACAGATAATTTTGCAGACAAGATTAGGGTAAGTAAGCTGTCGGTTCAGAGTAACTTTTTATATACTGAATTTTTCTGAAATTGTTTTTGTCCTCTCATTGCTCAAAACTGACTCACCCCATGATACTCCATTCCCTTCTTCCCTCTGCTCATCCTATAATGCATCTTTATCCTGCCTAAGATGAATTTTATACATCTGATAGTTCAGTGAATTCCATCTGGACTAGAGCATAGGATTACAGATGACTGGACTCTAATTGCAGATAGTAAATTGAGTCCATATTGCAAAAATCACTGAAGAAATAAACAGAAAAGTATTAATTTGAGGTACTGAGCATGTCATAGGTGAGTAGGAGGAAGATGTATTTGGCATCTCAGCAGAGACTTAAAAGTAGAGATACAAGTAGAAGGAATTAAATAAAGACTAGCCTTAATGAGAGAGAGTTAAAAGGCACTGATATAAAATAAACATTAAAATTGAATCAAATTTTCAATCAATTGATATTGAATGTAAATATTAAGGGATAGACCCTGAGACATATATATGTTAGATTATATGTAGAAAATATATGAAGAAAGGAGAGTATAAGTATAGA
>SJYT01073862.1:205665-222864 GCA_006410635.1 Cephalophus harveyi | reverse complement strand
AGAAAATATATGAAGAAAGGAGAGTATAAGTATAGAAATCCAACGATTATAATGAAAAATTATTATACACTATGGTATAGTTTATAACCAATAGAAAGTGTTTTAGAATTTAACAAGTAGAAAGATGAGAAAAGTAGCAGAAGTCCCCCTCGTTGGTTAAAACTCTGAAATCTATTTGCTTTATTCAAATTCACCAAATAGTTACTTAATGGGAAATGAGTATGTATGAATGTCCAATAAAATAAAATGTCAATAATTTTTTATCTTGTAATCGAAATTGAATCTTAAATTTCAGAGGACATATCCTTTACTGGCAAGGAATATTTTTCTGATCATAAAATAAACTTTAAACAATACATCTGACAGTCAATTTTGTTATTTCTGTCCTCTCTGTGTTCTTTCTTGACCCCATGGACTATAGCCCACCAAGCTCTACTTACCCTGCAATTCTCCAAATACATCTGACAGTCCATTTTGTTACTTCTGTCCCCTCTTTGTTCTTTCTTGACCCAATGGACTGTAGCTCACCAGACTCCACTCACCCTGGAATTCTCTAGTCAAAAATACTGGAATGGGTTTCCATTCCCTTCTCCAGGGGATCTTCCCAACCCAGGGATCAAACCTGGGTCTCCTGCATTGCAGGCAGATTCTTTACCATCTGAGCCACCAGGGAAGCCCTGATGTCATCAATACAATTCAACTCAGTTCTGACACTGTTAACCATGAGATAGCATCAGATTGCACAGGTGAAGGGCTCTCTCCAACAAGACTTCCCTCCACTTCAGAGATCAGTTGGAAGCCCAAGTTGTCAGTCATGCTTCTGACCATGAGGCTACAGATTGGAGGTTCTCATGAGCACCTGCCTGGGTTCAATTTGCCAAAGAGGTTTATAGAACTCAGGGAAGCCATCTACTCAGTAGATTACCAATTTATTGCAAAGGTTAGTATAGGATAAGAATCAGCAGCCAGATGAAGAGACACATAGAGTGAGATTGCTAAAATGAGCTTTTGTCCTCATAGAGTTTGCAGCCCAGGACTATACTATGTGAAGGGTTTTGGTTCCCCAACTTGAAAACTCTTCGAACCTGTCCTTTATTCACGGAGGGATTTTTGGAGTTTTATGGAGGCATTCATTACATAGGGATGTTTGGTTAACTCATGGGTCACTGGTGATTGATTCAGCCTCTACTCCCCACACCCTTACCCAGAAATCTGAGAGTAATTTTTTAGCAACTAGCTCCTTCCTTAGGTGCTTTCCAAAGTACCAAACCATGTTAACTTAAACCCAGTTGCAGTGAAAGGGGCTTACTGTGAGTAACAAGACACCTGTTTTTACCTCCATGGGTCTGAAGCATCAAGAGACCAAATATTATAGCTAAAATTTCTCCCATTGCTCTTATCACTCAGAAAATTCAGGAACTTGGGGACCTATGAGCTAGAAACTGTGGATGAAGACCAAATATATATGCGATAATAATTTAAGTCATCTGAATGACCAAAGTTACAGTTCATATACATTACAATATCATAGTTAGTAATTACCTAATTACATTGAATTGATTTTATTATAATAAATATATAATGTATGTAAATACAGACAACATATATAATATATTTATAACACATTTGATTAGACTCAGAATTTGGATGAGATTCTTGTCAAAGCTTAACTATATACAAGTGCTGCTGCTGCTGCTGCTAAGTCGCTTCAGTCGTGTCCGACTCTGTGCGACCCCATAGACAGGAGCCCAACAGGCTCCCCCGTCCCTGGGATTCTCCAGGCAAGAACACTGGAGTGGGTTGCCATTTCCTTCTCCATTGTGTGAAAGCGAAAAGTGTAAGTGAAGTCGCTCAGTCACATCCGACTTCTAGCGACCCCATGGACTACAGCCTACCAGGCTCCTCCATCCATGGGATTTTCCAGGCAAGAGTACTGGAGTGGCTTGCCATTGCCTTCTCCGTATACAAGTGCTATTCAGGCCCTATTAAGTGCTTGATGCGTACGACTTGCATTGTACTAGTTTGGTATGGCCTGAAGTCTGTGGTTATCTGATGCAACTAGAAAAATGAAAACAGGTCAGCTGTACAAAGGCAACTCCTGCCCATTCGTTACAGCTCTTGTACTTTATCTAAAGTGGACTCTTAGCCCACATTACTTTTACATACCTACAGTGCATAAATAGCTCATGGTTTATACCATGAGCTATTGGACTGCAAGGAGATCCATAAACCATGACACCAGTAATTAAGCACATCTTGAAATATTACTTTAGTGAGGCCATGACTTGGGCAAATGGGTTCTAGTTTTCAAAGTGAATTTCAGTTCAGTTCAGTTGCTCAGTCATGTCCGACTCTTTGTGACCCCATGGACTGCAGCATGCCAGGTCTCCCTGTCCATCACCAACTCTTGGAGCTTACTCAAACTCATGTCCATGGAGCCAGTGATGCCATCCAACCATCTTATCCTCTGTTGTCCCTTTCTCCTCCTGCCCTCAATCTTTCCCAGCAGAAGGTCTTTTCCAATGAGTTGGCTCTTCGCATAGGTGGCCAAAGTATTGGAGTTTCAGCTTCAGCATCAGTCCTTCCAATGAATATTCAGGACTGATTTCCTTTAGGATGGACTGGTTGGATCTCCTTGCAGTCCAAGGGTCTCTCAGGAGTCCTCCAACACCACAGTTCAAAAGCATCAATTCTCAGCTTTCTTTAGTGACTTTATTTCCATGTAATAAAGTGAATTTATTTCCATATAATACACTGCTATCATTTTATCTTCCAATGTGTTGTCCAATGTTTCAATTGCTGCTATTTCAATGAAAATAAGTACATTATCTTCACAAAAATTCTCATTTTCAAAGCAAGCAAACCTCACCCATATAAAACCAATCCCTCCATTTACCAGAAGCTACCAGAGAATAAAAGTAAAAAAGGATGGAAAGGAGGATTTGATATTTTGACATCCTACTTTACTCAAGATTCAAGATGACTAAAGATATGACAGGAAATAAAACAGTTTTGAGAAGTTGGATAAGGTGACAAAATTGAATCAGATGATAACTTTTACAGAAAGTAGCAACTTCTGTGAATGACCATTTATCAAAGTGGATTGACTAAGTTTAGTGATCATGTCCAGAATATAAAACACTGAAATAGTAGCAAATACACAGAAAAATTCTTACAAAGAAATATGAGATAATTTTTGGAAATATTTTTTAATATATTATTTCTTTCAGCATTTTTGGAAAAGGGTATCAGGGATAAACATCAGTGCTTTCACTACTTAAAAAACAGTGCTTATGTGTTTTTTTTTTTAAATTAACCAGAATCTGCACATCTTAAAAAAAAAATATATATATATATATATGTGTGTGTGTATGGTTTTACATTTTATCTGCAACTGGTGGAAGTGTAGCCATCTATTTCAAGTTTATGAAAGTATGTCTTCTGTCAGTTTCTTGTTGTTTATGTCCTATGTGTCTGACACTGGAGAAACACCCAGAAACACACATACAAGCACATATACACACACACACAAATAGCAAAATATCAGTTAACTAGGATTTTTTATTTTTCTTCCTCAATAAAAGATATCCAAGAAAAATATTTTAAATTTTCTTTAGTAAATGAAATATCTGTATCAGCAAAGGGTGATTTCTCTATACACTAACTTTTACAATTCTAGGAATGTAAATATATAAATTGACTTGATTAAATGGAGCTGGTCACATTGTTTTACATTACCTCTTTTTTTCTTACAAGTCCGAGGAAAGAAAAATACAATAAAATTTGCCATTTCCTATCCAAACCAAGTTAATAATATCATGGCAGTTCTTCAAGAAATGTGTGCTTTACCCAGGTCAAAATATTAATAAAGCAAAACATGGACAACAGAAAAATTATATAGAAGGGAAAATTGTTTCACAGAAAAACATGGACTTGCAAAGATTTCTTGGCTCTCCAAAACCTGCTGTGATAGCACCCATTTTATTTTCTTGATATGCGTCTCCTTTTAATCAATAGAATTTGGATTGTTCATATTTTACTCTGAAACCACTTTCAGTCGACGATGATATAATGAAAACAGAAGGTAAGACTCCTTCTCAGTGTGTCTGCATTACATAAAAACACCTCTGAAAGATTGAAAAGCTTCTCAAACCATCACAATAAAACAACAACATTGATGGAGTGAAAGCATGTGGTAGCAATTCAGGTTCAGGGAGACCTGCCTATGATCTCTTCAAATCACACTCAGATTACCTCTGCTGTTAGGTTGGACTCTGTTAGTAAGTAATCTTTATCAAGTTAGAAAGCATGCAGTGTAGCAGTTAAAGTCAAGGAGAACTTGGAAAATCATAAATCTATTTCAACATATAAGCAAAACTTAATAAAAAGTATATAAAGAATGTCAGGTGCTTCTTTACCTCAAAAAATCAAAATGTTGCCATCTTTGGGCATCTGAGATAGGGACATTCTGAGCCGCTCAGAGAGGAATAGCTCTGATCTCAGTCTGCAGTGCTGGAGAGTTTGACCTCAGGCAAAGAAAACACATGCTGCTTCTTGAGAGATTTTTGAGGCACTGCATGAGACCTTCTGGGACTTTTAGAAGGATCTTGAAGAAATGTTTGAGTGTCCCTGAAAGACTGCAAAGATTGAAAAGTATCAAGGACTTTAACAAAAATCAACAGAAAGCAATTGAAACACTGACAATGGCAAAGAAAGATTTTTTTTCAGTAATCCCATGAATGACACATTTCAAATCCCTCTTTGGCACCAGAGACCAGTTTAGTGAAAAGCAGTTTTGCCATGAACAAGGGTTGGGGGAAAGGTTTCATGGTGTTTCAAATGCATTACATTTACTGTGCACTTTATTTTTATTACATCAGCTTCACCGCAGGTCATCAGGCATTAGATCTCAGAGGTTGGGGACCCTGCATTAGAGGAATCTCTATGTTCAGACAGCCTACACATCCTTGATATTAATGGCAAGAAGCAGAGTCAACACAAAGCATATATAGAAAGAGAACAAGCATATAGGTGACCTTCAGTTCCTACGGTTCTGTTGACCTGAGTTTGAGCCCCAAATCATTTAGTGTTGCAATCAGCAAGTCATGGAAAGACACTTGGCTCAGGGTTTACAAAAGACATGGTAAATAAGTTGATGGCTTTTGTTGTCATGTTCTAAAGCTGATCAGCTTAGGGGCATTATTCATTATGAGGTTTTTGGGTTTTTGTTTTTTTTTCCCTAGCATTGAACTGTCTGTCCCTGGGTGAAGTCAGGATTCCAATTTTCATCCATGTTTTGGCCAGGATGAAGTTAAGGAATAAAAGCAAAAGAATGTGGGTTTACAACCCTGAGGCTTATTGTAGAACAGGAGACAAAGGACAATGGACAAGTTGTAGAACTTCATTGCCTGTAAAATACTGGCCAACAAGGTAATAGAGGCTGTGTTCATGCATTTCAATAGGAAGGAGAAGAGAATGAGGATCAGAAAAAGGAGGAGAAGGAGAGGGAGAGAGAAAGAAGAAGAAAAGAAGGAGGAGGTAAGATTTGATCTGCCCGAAGAAAAGAGTAATAAGAACTGGTTATGTGAGGAGGGAATATGATTTCTTTATGAAAGACAATGCCAACTGGGGAGCAGGGCAAAGGTTTTGGTCTCCATGCCATTAATAAATCTATCCACTGTGATTTCCTGATTAGGAAGTAGTATGACAAGTAAACAGAAGAATCATAGGATAATAGTTTCTCAGTGTGAATTGGGAACTTAGAGGTCAACAAGTTTAATCTCCTGTTAGATGCTGTGTACCTGTCAGAAAATAAGAAGAAGTTTAGTTATTGGAATGAAGAAAATTCTGTGATTTATTGATATCAACTTCTTAATGATTAAATTACAAAGTGATTCATTCAAATAAAGAAGATGCCTTCCTTATGAAAGTCTCAAGTTGCATAAATTAAAAATATCGTGGTAAAGTGAGAAATATTTGACCAAGTTCTATGTCTGTCAAAATAATCAAGAACTCATTTGCTACTCATTAGGTCCACTTTTTTATGAATTATCTTTGTAGAAAATTCACATATCACAAATCCAACCTAACTAGTCATTCAGAGAAGCCCCTGCTCAACATAGCATATAAATTAAAGCTGCTTTTTAAAGGATATATTGCCCACTCAACTGGAGATGTGATTCTGCAATGTAGATTAATTACGGGAGACTACAGTGGCTGAACAATTCTTGTAGCAATGGCACAAAAGGTAAAATAGTCATTCTCGATATTAGAATATCATGGAAGGGAATTTAAGTTCTGCTATCAGAATTTAAACTTTGCATAACACAATTGTGAACTTAATACCACTAAATATCTACTAAAATTTAGCTGAAAGAAACTAGGTTTGGGGAGAATCTTTTGAGTGCTACTTTATACAACCATTCTGCTGCTGTTGTTTAATGGCTCAGTCGTGTCCAACTCTTTGCAACCCTATGGACTCTAGCCCACCAGGCCCCTCTGTCCATGGGATTTCCCAGGTAAGAGTACTAGAGTGAGTACCCATTTCCTTCCCCAGGGGATCTTCCTGCACCGGGAATTGAACCCATGTCTCCTGCATTGACAGGCAGATTGTTTACCTTTGAGCCATCAGGGAAGCCTGAACCATTCTGCTAGATTCTTACTTATGACCACTAGGTTGGCCAAACACACAAGGGTGGGTGCTGGATGTCAGCTTTGTTTTGATTAGCCCCAACTAGCCACACTGCATCCCCATTAGACTCTAGCCAAATACACACACAATGACTCACATGACGTATTACATACACTGAGTTGATTTTACCAATTGTGCTTTGGCATAAGGACATGGAAGACGATATTAAAAGTTAGAATCTTGCTGCTAGAATTACGATGGAAAAGCTACTTTAGTTGAAAGTATTTTCTTTATGAAGATTATTGGGAGAAGTTTCTTTATCATCTTAGTATCATCAACACTTATATCTTTTCCAGTTGATTCCAACTCTTCTCTCTCTTGAACACTACAATAAATATATAACTGATTGCCTTTGTCTTTTAGTATTGGATTAAAGAAAGTGTACATTTTATTAAGGTTCCATTGATAGCAACTAAAAAGTTGTCATGGTACACATTTTGTATCAGCCTTAATTCTGATTCTGTGTGATATTTCAGCCTGTGTTTGTTCTCTGTGTCCTTTTTGTTTACTCCAAATGTTGGAAATTTTGCTTCATTTTATCTATATTTTATTTACATTAAGCACTTTTGTCAATCTACTTTCACCAAGACTTTTCAGCTAAAATGAGAGATGGAAAGCTGGCAACTTTTCCAAAAGCAAATTTTTGATTTTTCAGGATGGAGGTTGGGCATAATGCAACTTCCAGTATATAGCAATATCAACAGTATATATCAAGTATAAATTTCATTAGGAAAATTTATTCATTTGAGAGCTTTCCATTCTTTCATAAAGAAGTTAGATACTTAAAGAACTTTAGTCAAAAAAGCACTTTGGAAACCTAATCTTTACTCAGTATAATTAGAAGTAAATCTATAGCTTTCTACACCATACACAAAAATAAACACAAAATAAATAAAAGACTTAAATATAAGACCTGGAACCAATAAACTTTGAGAAGAAAACACAAGCAGTATGCTCTTGGACACTGGACTTAGTGATAATTTTTTGGATATATCTCCTCAAGCAAGGGAAACAAAAGAAAAAATAAGTAAATGAGACTTCATCAAACTGAAAAACTTTCGCACACTAAAAGAAACCTTCAATAAAATGAGGAGAGCTACTGAATGGAGAAGATATTTGCAAATGCTCTTTCATAAGTTGTTTCCCAGGGGAGTAAGGATTCACTATTCTAACACCATCCTGTATATTATATATGTCATTGAACAGTTAAATATAAGATGGCAGAAAGTGAAAGGCAAGTTTCTCACTACTGGAGTGGGAGGTTACAGATCAGTTCAGTTCAGTCGCTTAGTCATAGCCGACTCTTTGTGACCCTGTGGACTACAGTATGCTAGGCTTCTATGTCCATCACCAACTCCCAGAGCCTACTCAAATTCATGTCCATCACTTTGGTGATGCCATCCAACCATCTCATCCTCTGTCGTCCCCTTCTCCCCCCACCTTCAATCTTTCCCAGCATTAGGATCTTTTCCAATGAGTCAGTTCTTTGCATCAGGTGGCCAAAGTATTGGAGTTTCAGCTTCAACATCAGTCCTTCCAATGCATATTCAGGACTGATTTCCGTTAGGATGGACTGGTTGAATCTCCTTGCAGCTCGAGGTACTCTCAAGAGTGTTCTCCAACACCACAGTTCAAAAGCATCAATTCTTCAGCACTCAGCTTTCTTTATAGTCCAACTCTCACATCCATACGTGACTACTGGAAAAATCATAGCTTTGACTAGCTGGACCTTTGTTGGTAAAGTGATGTCTCTGCTCTTTAATATTGCTGTCTAGGTTTGTCATAACTTTTCTTCCAAAGGGCAAGCATTTTTTATTTATTGAACAGTTAAATATAAGATGGCAGAGGGTGGAAGGCAATTTTCTCACTAATGGAGGGGGAGATTACAGATAAAGGGAATGACTCATGTGATAATGAATTAGAGCTGGAAACATCAATATGAACTCAGGTTCTGCTTCATAAAGATACATATGTTACATATAGAAGAGTGTATGCATATATATGTATTAATATACCCAAATAGTTGCTACTCTTGTCAGCTGAAAGGGTCTAGAAATAAGAATATCCCAGTAGTAGTGAACATACTTAGAATGCAGATTGTGGCTAATAGTGTTCTCCAAGAAAAAGGGGATCAATGTTCCTTGGAGAATCTTCAGGGTCAGAAAATGAGGAATTATTAAACAAAAAAAAGTATAATGAGACTATTTCAGAGGGACACAAGAACCAGCTGAAAGAGTTCCCAGTAGCCAAAGATAGAACAATTTCAGCAACAAAACAAAGCAGTGTTGAATTATAACCCAAATTATAAAATAAATATCTATGAGTTCATGCTGATATTAAAAAAAAAAAAAAGATTGAATAAGTCTATGGGCAGAAGAGGCAAGTCTAAGGAGAATTCTAGATACTTTGTGTACATATTCTGACTTCAAGAAGCATAACTCCCCTCTTGTTAGTGTGGTTTGTACATGGAGACTTCCCTTCAAAGAGGGCATACATGCTCAGTCACTCAGTGATGTCAAACTCTTTGCAGCCCCATAGACTGCGGCCCACCAAGCTCCTCTGTCAATGGAATTCTTCAGGTAGGGATACTGGAGCTGGTTGCTGTTTCCTACTCCAGGAGACTTTCCCAGTCCAGGGATTGAACCCATATCTCTCGTGTCTCCTGCATTGGCAGGCAGACTCTTTACCACTGAGCTACCTGGGGAGCCCTACAACAGGGAAAGGGAAAATGAAGTAACTTTACAGTGAAGAAACATGACAGCCAGTCCTTCAGACAGATACCAAAACCAACCCCAACAGTGGTGGGTCCTGTTGATGTACATACTCTTGATATGACTGTGATGAAAATGGCACTTTACTTCTTCAATCTTCCTCCCAAGAAAACATAACCTAAGTTTAATAATAAGTCCAACAATTCCTAATTAAGGAACTTTCTACAATGTACTTGACAGTACTCCTCAAAACTGCTAAGATCATCAAAAAAGGGAGAGTCTGAGAAATTGACTCACAGCTAAGAGAAGCCCGAGGACACGTGGCAAGTAAATGTAATATGGTATCTTGGATAGGCTCCTGGAACATAAAATAGTATTAGGTGAAAATTATTAGAAAATCTGATTGTAGTATGGACTTTAATAATAATGAGTTAATATTGGTTTGTTAATTGTAACAATAATCTGCCTGCCAGTGCAGGAGATCCAAGGTATGTGGATTTGATTCCTGGGTTGGGAAGATCCCCTGGAGTAGGAAATGGCAACCCACTCTACTATTCTTGCCTGAAAAATAGCATGGACAGAGAAGCATGTTGGACTACAGTCCATGGGGTCACGAGTCAGACATGACTTAGCAACTACACAACAATGTCCAATATTTGGGGGTAAAATAGACATAGATATGTTATATGTCAGGAGTAAATTCATTAAAGATACTCAAAGAACTGTGCAGCTCATGAGTTCACATGGATAAGAACTTTTTAACCTGTTTTGTACTGGAAAGAGATCTGGCACTATGGAAATCCTTCCACATGATGGGTCCCCTCTGAGGAGGCTTTGCTAGTTATGCTTGCCAAGAAAAAAACCTTGCCGAGGTTTCATGGTGGTTGATAGTATGAGAACAAGGATAGGCAGCCAGGAGAACGTCCTGAGTACTCAGGATGCAGCTCACATTTTCTGTCCACAAAATTACTTCTAAGAAAATGAGCAGGGTGAATTCGTATACCTGCTCAGTTCTGACATTAGTAAGCAAATTTCTCTGAATCTCCACTCTTTACTCAGATCACCATAAAACCAGAATAGCTCATTTAGAATAAACAGAGAGCTTCTCAACCCTGCTTGCATATTAGAATCCACTCTGGAACTTCTAGATGACCATGCCTGGGGCCCACCTATCACCAGTCAGAATCTCTGGTGGGGATGGGGCAGGAGCACAAGGATCAACAGTTGTTAAAACCACCCAGGTGATTCTAAAGTGCATGTAGGATTGAGAGCCCATGTGGTAGATAAAGTTTTAAAACTTTGTGAACCTTAATCTTCTGGAAGTGAAGCTGCTGTATGGGAAATGCATATAGGATTTTGCCTGATCCTAATATGCAACTTTTTAAGCTTTTGCAACTTTCAATTAAGAAAAGGAAAAAAAGAAAAAATAACAAAACAAAACACCCAGAAGCATATAAGAGAACCAAGGAAAATGTTCTGGGATTATTCTCACATTGTATGGAAGAGTGAACTTAAAAAAATAATTTATTTAAAATTCTTTCCCTTTTGTTTATTTTGTTTGTTTACTTGTTTTGCATTTCTGGCCATAATTAGGCAGAGACACATTTCTGACTTGTAAGAGTGAAAGACCAATCAGGGCTGGAGCTACAGATCCAGGAAGAGAAGCTGGGAAAGTAAGAGGGACAGTGTACCTAGTTCTTTAAATTCATTCCAGCCAGAGCTTATCCCTCAGGTACTCTGTATGCTCAGTGACTCCCTTATCCCTGACATCACTGTGTTCCAAATGTAAAAATTATCGGTCAGTTGACTCCTGAAAGTCCCTTGGACTGCAAGGAGATCCAACCAGTCAATCCTAGAGGAAATCAGTCCTGAATATTCATTGGAAGGACTGATGCTGAAGTGGAAACTGCAGTACTTTGGCCACCTGATGCGAAGAACTGACTCCTTGGAAAAGACCCTGATGCTGGGAAAGATTGAAGGTGGGGGGAGAAGGGGATGACAGAGGATGAGATGGTTGGATGGCATCACTGACTCAATGGACATGAGTCTGAACAAGCTCCGGGAATTGGTGATGGACAGGGAAGCCTGGTGTGCTGCAGTTCATGGCGTCTAAAAAAGTCAGACATGATTGAGCTTCTGAACTGACTATGAAGATAACAAAAAGTCCTCAGGCACAGGTTTCTAGGAATCACCAAGCAGCACTGAGGTATTAGATTTAAGTAAATATAAAACCTTAACTCTCCAAGACAACTTATATTTAAGGAGAAAGAGAGGTGATTTATGATTTTCAACTTTAGGCAGAATGAGAATTTAAAAATATTTTTAAAAACCTTTGAAAGTGTGACACATTTGACTCTCCACATTTTATTTCATTGTTTGAATCCAGAGATGGCTTGTTTCTGTGATATTTTCTTAGAAAACTGAGTATCATAAATAAGCAATCAGATGAGACACTAAATGAAGCTATATCTTTAAAGCTTCATACAGGTGAGAATAGAGCTTATAAATATGTACATCTTACTATAACACCTGCTTTTTAAGGTAAATAGAATTAGGCTATCACAACAGGTATCTAAAAGTTACTAGCTTAGTAATTTTCAGAAATCATTAAATAGAGTATGATATAGCAAAGGGAGTATTTTATGAAACCAGTGAAACTTCTAGTTCTGTGGGAGATACACCAGGTCTTTAAATGCAACCTATGAGAGTGTGTTTGGCCAAGTGAAAGAACCACTAATTATCTGTAAACTCACAATGATCTTTAAACTTTCAAAGTAAATGGTTCTCAGGGGGGCATTTGCCCTTCTAGCTCCAGATGTTCTAAAAACTGTAACAAACTACAAGTCATCAGGTATCTCCTCTTAGAAGTTTGTTAACATTGGGTTAATATCAGTTTAGGATAAATCTCGTTAGGAATGTCTTCATTCCTCTCTGCTAAGTACTAATTATATTCAATCAGTTGTAAAATATATCAGAAAATAAGACATTTTCTTTCTCCTCAATGCATTAGATTGATTTTTTTCTGCCCAATAATATAAAAACCCATTATCCACTACCCACCTAGTGTCCAGCTCTCAATAAATATTTTATGAATTAATCAAGGGCTGCAAAAATAAATATATTGCTAGCCCCAGCTCAAAATATCTTAATCCAAATTCAGCAATTGAACAATAAAACAATTATGAAGCATCTGTTACTTGCCAGCCACTGTGCTAGGTTCTAAGAACACAGAATTGAATAAGAGTTAAGGGAATGGCTGCCCACTCCAGTATTCTTTGCTTGGAGAATTCCATGGACAGAGGAGCCTGGCGGGCTACAGTCCATGGGGTCACAAAGAGTTGGACAAGACTGACCAACTCACTCTATACTTTATTAACCAATTTCAGAAAATAGAGTGCTTTTCATAAGAAATTCATAATATTTCACAATGGCTGACAGCTGATTGCAAATGAATATTTCATATGCCTAATTTCAATGGAAGCTCAATTTATTTCTACTTACCTCAGAAAAGGACAATTGAGAAAATATTAGAACTGCTCATAAGCAGTTTGATTAATCTATTGCCAATGCCAATATAATGTGCTGATTAAAATGAAGCCTCTGAGGGAATTCCTTGACAGTCCAGTGGTGAAGACTCCTCACTTTCAATGGCCAAGTTTCAAGTTGGATCCCTGGTCAGGAAACTGAGATCCCACAAGCAACATGGCGACCCAGTCAAAAGAGAGAAAAAAAGATAAACATCTGAGTTCCAATTCTGACTTCTTTGCTAGCTGTGTGGTTTTGGTATTTGTAAACTGCAATTTCCTAACTTGTAAGTTGGGGAAATACTGATAGTGTCTCATAGAGTCATTGTGACAATGAAATTGGATCATCTAAATCTGAAACAGATTAAACACTTAGTAAAAGCTACTAATATCAGAGTCAGTGGTGCGGCCAGCTTTATAAGACAAGATGGAGACTCAAAAGTGGTGATTTCTTTGCAGGTAGATAAAACCAGTTTGAGACTGTGTTTGCAGAACAATTTACATAAGACTGAGAAAAGTGTCTTGGGTCTTTGTGTGTATCAAAGAATGGGGAGACAATGGATGCATCTTGTGGGAATCTAAAGTGCCACCAGACTTTTGATTGTTGTCACCATTAGTATTTATTACTTTTTGTTACCACTTCAGGAGGAGTAAGGAAAATATGTCACAGCAAACTCTGTTGTCACATTTTCCAGTTGCTTAATATTGTGGAAAGAGAACTGATGGTCGAACATAAAAATGACTCCCTTCACACTGTGGATTTAAATGAAAATTTGAAATTTCATCTAAATTCTAGGCATATGAGAAGCCTCAGTAGGACATCTCACTGCTAGCATTCATTCATTCATTCATTCACTTGCCCAAGTTTTCATTTACATATGGTGAAAGTTGCTCAGTCCTGTCTGACTCTTTGTGACCTCATAGACTATATAGTCCATGGAATTCTCCAGCCAGAATAGTGGAGTGAGTAGCTGTTCCCTTCTCCATGGGGGATCTTCCCAACCCAGGGATCAAACCCAGGTCTCCCACATTGCAGTTGAATTCTTAACTAGCTGAACCACCAGGGAAGCCCCCATTTACATATAAAAGAGTAATAACGTCCATGAGGAACTTATTTGAGAAATATATATTTTTGTCTCACACTAGTGCTACTACAGTGGTCAAATTAAAACTGAGTTTTGCAAAATGAGGTTTTAAAAAGGTTCTTATTAAACCTCCTGCAGAGACAAGAAAGAGTCAGGTTGCTGAGTAAGTTATTTCCTGAAAAATAGAAAAAGATAATGATAAGTCTTTGTCAGTCAGCAGGTAATTCCATCAATGACCTTGTGTGATTACATGCAGTGGGGAGCAGTAACAGTATAGAATTTTAAATTAAACATAGAAAATCAACCTATGATTTTCCTGAGCATTTCTGGAATACTTCATAATTAAATTTAAATGATGAGGAGATGGAAAGGGCAAAACCAATGAGAAACCACAAATTGCAATTTAAAATTATTAACTGCATTGCAGGCTTAAATGTGGTCCGTGCTACGTGCCCTGTAGCATAGGGAAGTCTTTCATGAGGTCACATCACTGCAACAGTATCTCCTGTTTTCACTCTATAATTGTTTAATCATTTTGCCAGTGTCTAAAATATATACATTTATTTAATTTTAATGTGTCAATGGTGCCTTGTCTTTCATTTCTGAGCCCTGTCGACTTAAAAGGTACTCAGAAGCTAAAAGCTGAGAGTTATGCTTTAATCGGCAGAAATTTTTAGGACTTTAAGACTGGGAGGCAACATCTCAAGTAATCCTGTGAGAATTTCTCTGAGGAGGCAAGAGGGGGAACCAGGTTATACAGAAATTTTGCAACAAAGGGAAGGTAGTCTGAATGTTTTTGGTAAATTTAAAAAAAACAAAGCTAGTTAAGAATCTGCCTGCAGTGTGGGAGACCTGGATTAGACCCCTGGGTTGGGAGGATCCCCTGGAGAAAGGAACAGCTACCTCTCCAGTGTTCTGGCCTGGAGAATTCCATGGACTCTATAGTCCATGGGGTTGCAAAGAGTCAGATACGACTGAGTGACTTTCACTCACTCAAATATCCCAAGTTAAGAAATTTAAGGCTTTTCTATGTATGAGAAGATGGAAGAGTGTGAGCTCTCAGAAATCATTCCTTTCATATGCATCTCACCTATCTGGGGCCAATACCCTGTTTTCCAGGGCTCACCATAGAAGGTGGTTGTAGTCTGATGGCTGCTGGATGGCAGGTATTGTTCTCCTCCCTGAGTTCCTTTAGGGTCCACTGGCTCACAGTGGAGGGCTGCAATGGTTGAGGACTGCGACATCCTTGTTTCCAGATATGGCAGGAAATATTCCATTTCTCAGCTCTACCTCTTAAGCAGTGAAATTACTAAGACTCGCCAGCTTAGCCACCATCATCAACCACCAGTGTACCCTGTGTTTCCCAACCATTCTAAACTTAGTGTACTCTTCTGGGAACCCATTTGCATTATGGGTCTCCGCTTTGAAATGACAAGGTCTGAGCACAGCCGGAGCAGCGTTTGTAAACCTCTGCGTTCTCCCGTGACTGTTTTCCCCCATTGCCAGTGCATCTTGTTAGTGCTATGCTTGAATCCACACCATTAGAGCCGCAGCCCAGCTGCTGTCATTCTCAATTATCCAGGGCTCCTGCTAAGACCGACCAACTCTGAGAAAATGTCTCTGCCCCCCATTTTATCACCTAGAGACAAAACCTTGAAAACACACAACCAATTATAAGTCTCCCCAAGTCTCATAGGATAAAACCAACTGGCCTTCCAAACTCAGAAAAAGAGCTGAACTAAGGCAGATAGAACAGGTCACTACTAGATCAAAACCTGCCTTCAGACTGGAAGGGCCAATTAAGATGACTGCCAGAAGGGAATGCAAGATACCAAAGAAGTAACTGTTTTCGATCTTTCTTTTTTTTCTTAATTTGAGAGAATTATAAGTAAAAAATAATATGATAGTCCACAATTCAATAAGTTTTTTAGAACTAATTTTAAATGTATATCCCCTATATCATTTCAGGCAACAAGACAGAGATTATGTTCAATGTGTGCACAATGAATTAAAGTGTGATAAAATTTTCTTTAAATTAGCAAATAACAGATAGAAATATGTTTCATGGATTTGCAAATACTTTTCATTATAAGAGGTTTTCACTAACTTTGAAGCTAGTTTCTTATGATAGATAAGTTTGGGGATTAAAGGTAATTCAAATATTTAAAATTTGGGTAGGGAAGGACTTCAACTTTTGACTCTAACTTTAATTACCTAACTTGTCTGCACTTTAGAATCATTGGGGGACTTTAAAAATTATGTTATGGTGGTATGAGTCAAAACACTAACAATTAAATTATCACTCATCATAAATTGTAAAATGAACCCCCATTCAGAGAGATTATACATGGAAAAATAGTGAGGTGTAGAATTGGTAATGACTGTAAAATTGGCTTTGCACGTTATCAGCCAGAGGTAATGATCTAATTAAACTTTCCCTAGCATCAGTGAAATAGGTAAGGGAATAGAGTTCATAAAGCCAAAATATTTGTGAAAAATTTTATTTGTCTCTCAACTGTGAAGTTCTAAAGGAACACACTGATGGCTAGCTAAATTTCAAGGGATTTTTATGACACTAATTGGAGAAATAACAATCCTATCAACAATATGATTATGATTACTTCTCTGATTTTTCTTTTGAGAAGTTAATAAATGATAATATTTTCTTTTAAAAACAAACATGAATGATTCAAATTCTAAAGACTAATATATTCCTACATATCATGGGGCAGTTTTTACAGTCACATAAAGTATATGGGACCAGAATGTCAAGGATTTACATAATGTATTACATTATGATTAATTTTTGTTGGTATAAATCCTTTTCTATCACCAGTTCATCACATTTGTTGACATGGTATTTCTTCATTAAAGAAAATATTTGTACTGTGTAGGAACAAGAAAGCTGTCATGTGTAAACTTTCAAAATAAATATTTGCCTTTGTATTAAGTATACACCCATATTCAATCCTTATATCCACTCTAAGAATTAAAATGTTGAAAGAAAGAAATGCAAAGTTTACTTTAAAATTTCTGTGGGCTCTGCTTCAAGTCTTTCATGAGTAGACTATGAATTTATATATTCATGCATCCCGTACTTCTTTACTATGCACCAGATACCCTAGCTTAGTAAATGCTAGGTATTCAGCAATGAAGAAAACACTAATTCTGTATACTCAAGTTTTCTT
>SJYT01073862.1:144028-204319 GCA_006410635.1 Cephalophus harveyi | reverse complement strand
CCTATTAATAACAGAACACCCTACTCAAGCTGGTTTAAACAGAAAGGAAATGAACTTGCTCACATGACTGGAGATTCTGAGGTATACAGGTGTCCTCCTTGCTATATCCTGTGGCTATAACTTGAGTTGTGTCTTGCCTCAGACCCCATTCCTTGTGAAGTTTTAGCAGTTCTGAACCTCCTATTACTGACAGGAAAGTCCAAAGAAAAAGGAAAAGACAGAAAGTGGTTTCTGGAAGATCCCAGAGGATATCAAAGAACTTTCTCAGAAAATTGCTCTTAGCATCTCTGTGTGCTCAAATGGTTCAGTTCTCAGCCAATCTCTAGAAAAGTGAACAGGATTGCTTTCAGACCAATTATATGCACTCAGACCATGAGTATCGTCACGTTTACCCAAGTTAGGGGGTCTCAGAGGAGAGAAATGGATTTCTCAACATAATTATGATTATTTCAGGAAGATAGATGGAAGAATGGATGTTTGGTAGGCAAAGCAGTGTTCACTAGAAGAAACAATTAAGGTACCAGAGTGTGTAATAACTAAACACTGCAAACAACATACATGTTCATTAGAAGGTGTTTCAAAATGTATCTTATATCCAATACAGATAACTCTTTGTATTAAGATAGAAGGTGACTATTAGATCCTAAATAGAAAGCAGCGTTATGTTTTATATAAAATATGTAAACAGAGATGTATATCTAAACTTATCAAAATACTTATCCAAAGCTTATCAAAACTTATCTAAATATACAAAACTAAACTTATCAAAATATAGTATGATATCTATAACATATACACAAATAAAGAATATCGGAGAAGGCAATAGCAAGCCACTCCAGTACTCTTGCCTAGAAAATCCCATGGATGGAGGAGCCTGGTAGGCTGCAGTCCATGGGGTCGCTGGAAGTCGGATGCGACTGAGCGACTTCACTTCACTTTTCGCTTTCACACAATGGAGAAGGAAATGGCAACCCACTCCAGTGTTCTTGCCTGGAGAATCCCAGGGACAGGGGAGCCTGTTGGGCTCCTGTCTATGGGGTCGCACAGAGTCGGACACGACTGAAGCGACTTAGCAGCAGCAGCAGCAGCAGCAGCATGGAACCCAATGGTACTTGGAGAGATGTCTGATATGTGTGTCTGCCTGTGTATGCATCACACAAATATACTACACATATGTGATTATATATGTTTACTTATATGTGTATATCTTTACACATGTATGTTTATATGTGTATGTGTTTGCATGTGTGTAAGAGAGAGAGAGAAACAATTCTGTAAAGCTCTGTAAACTTTTAATGATGAATATTTCTACAGGGTATCATCACTGGAACTTTTATTTACAGCACATATATTTCTGTTTTGAGTGTTTTATTTTTAACATTGATTGCATCTCTATTGAGGAAAATCAAATGAAGGGAAAGCACAGTAGACTTTGATTTTAGAAAATAAAGACTAAGTTCTTCTTAAGGAACTTATTAGAGTATATTCAAACTGGAGCAATCATCCAATTAAGACTGAGAGTAAGGTTAAATCCCATTAGGATAATTATTCAGTTAATTACTCTGGTGTGAGCACAGCCTTAGTTTAAGAAACATAGAACATGAGTCTGTCTCCAAAGGGGAAGGAGGTCAAGCCCATTTCCCTAGAATACCAATTTAGAAGATTTAAGTGAGCTGTTCTATAAGCCAAGAAAGAATCACTTTTTGAAAAATTACCATTTAAAAGGGGATCACGCTTAATTAGCACTGAACACAAATCCCAGACACAGACATACCACCGGAGAGAGATGTTGAAAGTGGAGGATTTTTCCAGTCAGATAGCCATTGGAATAAGTTAGCATCTTTATCATGCCAAACATAAATTATATGTAAACTCATTTATTCATTTACTCTTTTTTTTACTATGTAATTATTTATTGAGTTTCTAATAATGTAGATAAAAAGTGTTTGCAGACTTTCTAGATGTGCTGGCCAGCCATGAGGGAAGGGTCAGAAAAGCTAAAAGATGGAATGAGTAGTTTATGCAGCAATGAATTATATGGAATCAAAAGGCCATTTGGAATCCTGGATACAAAATCAATCAACCTCACATGCTAGTAAAGTAATGCTCAAAATTCTCCAAGCAAGGCTTCAGCAATAACATGAACTGTGAATTTTCAGATGATCAAGCTAGTTTTAGAAGAGGCAGAGGAACCAGAGATCAAATCACCAATATCCACTGGATCATCAAAAAGGCAAGAGTTCCAGAAAAACATCTATTTCTGCTTTATGGACTATGCCAAAGCCTTTGACTGTGTGGATCACAATAAACTGTAAAATTCTGACCAGACCACCTGACCTGCTTCTTGAGAAATCTGTATGCAGGTCAGTAAGCGACAGTTAGAACTGGGTATGGAACAACAGATTGGTTCCAAATAGGAAAAGGAGTACATCAAGGCTGTATCTTGTCACCCTGCTTATTTAACTTATATGCAGAGTACATCATGAGAAATGCTGGGCTGGATGAAGCATAAGCTGGAATCAAGATTTCCAGGAGAAATATCAATAACCTCAGGTATGCAGATGACACCACCCTTATGGCAAAAAGCAAAGAAGAACTAAAGAGCCCTCTTGATGTAAGTGAAAGAGGAGAGTGAAAAAGTTGGCTTAAAACTCAACATTCAGAAAACAAAGATTATGGCATCCGGTCCCATCACTTCATGGCAAATAGATGGGGAAACAGTGGCTGACTTTATTTATTTTTTTTTTTTTGGCCTCCAAAATCACTGTGGATGGTGATTTCAGCCATGAAATTAAAAGATTCTTACTCCTTGGAAGGAAAGTTATGACCAACCTACACAGCATATTAAAAAGCAGAGATATTACTTTGCCAGCAAAGGTCTGTCAAGTCAAGACTGTTGTTTTTCCAGTAGTCATGTATGGATGTAAGAGTTGGACTATAAAGAAAGCTGAGTGCTGAAGAATTGATGCTTTCGAACTGTGGTGTTGGAGAAGACTCTTGAGAGTCCCTTGGGCTGCAAGGAGATCCTTGCAGGATCTAAAGGAACTCAGTCCTGTGTGTTCATTGGAAGGACTGATGTTGAAGCTGACTCCAATACTTTGGCCACCTGATGTGAAGAGCTGGCTCATCTGAAAAGACCCTGATGCTGGGAAAGATTGAAGGCAGGAGGAGAAGGGGACAACAGAGGATGAGATGGTTGGATGGCATCACTGACTCAATGGAGATGAGTTTGAGTAAATTCTGGGAGTTGGTGATGAACAAGGAGACCTGGCGTGCTGTCATCCAGGGAGTTGCGAAGAGTCGGATATGACTGAGCAACTGAACCAAACTGAATGACCCACAATTGCTTCCTTTATTCCAAGGACTTTCATTTTAGCATGTTTGTTTCTTCTAACCTATTAAATGGCATCCTTGTGATGCCCACCTCTGGCCCATTAATAAGCAAAAACCCAACCATTGCTCAATTGTAATACAAAAACCCAGATATGTGTTCTGATATACCACAGGTAGGATTACACAGCTATGCTCTAGTATTGCTTGACTGTCTCTGTAATGACATTAAAATCCAGAACAAACCAAAGACACTAGCATTGCATTCTTTTCCCTTCTTCCCTTCCCCCAGCCCTACCTTGTTAGTCTGGCATTAGATTTGCAAAGAGAAGCAACTGAGGTCTTTTTTGTTTTATGTTTCTGCATCACTGAAAAGTTCATGGAATGAAATGGATCTGTTTCCCAAAAGGGGAAAATAAGAACCCTTTGTTTTCTTGCACTTGCAAAGGTTCTCAAGCATGAGGCCCTTCTTATTGACTGTGCATGTTCCATTTAAAAAGAGTCTCTGTGTTTATTCTGGGTTCTTTTGATACAAAACAGGGGGAGAAAAATGCTATTAAATAACTATGTGGTGATGTATTTTTTTAGCCTACTGTAATCATGGTCCCTATAAATGAGATTATTTCCAAATTTATGTTATAACACACATAAAATTACAGGTTAGAGAATTAATTACCCATATTAGCTATTAGATACTGTTTTACTGAAGTTTTAATATCAGTTCAGTTCAGTCACTCAGTCATGTTCAACCCTTTGCAGCCCCATGGACTGCAACATGCCAGGCCTCCCTCTCTATCACCAACTCCTGGAGCTTACTCAAACTCATGTCCATCAAGTCAGTGATGTTATCCAACCATCTCATCCTCTGTCATCTCCTACTCCTCCCACCTTCAATCTTTCACAGCATCAGGGTTTTTTTCCAATGAGTCAGTTCTTCACAGAGGTGGCCAAAGTATTGTAGTTTCAGCTTCAGCATCAGTCCTTCCAATGAATATTCAGGACTGAGTTCCTTTAGGATGGACTGGTTGGATCTCCTTGCAGCCCAAGGGACTCTCAAGAGTATTTCCAAAACCACACTTCAAAGGCATCAATTCTTTGGGCTTAGCTTTCATTATAGTCCAACTCTCACATGCATACATGACTACTGGAAAAACCATAGCTTTGACTAGATGGACCTTTGTAGGCAAAGTAATGTCTCTGCTTTTAAATATGCTGTCTAGATTGGTCATAGCTTTTCTTCCAAAGAGCAAGCATCTTTTAATTTCATGGCTGCAGTCACCATCTGCAGTGATTTTTGGAGCCCCCCCCCCCAAATAAAGTATGTCATTGTTTTCATTGTTTCCCCAGTGTTTGCCATGAAGTGATGGGACCAGATGCCATGATTTTAGTTTTTGGAATGTTGAGTTTTAAGGCAGCTTTTTCCAGTCTCCTCTTTCACTCTCATCAAGAGGCTCATTAGTTCTTCTTTGCTTTCTGCCATAAGGATGATGTCATCTACATATCTGAGTTTATTGATATTTTCCTGGCAATCATGATTACAGCCTGTGCTTCATCCAGTCCAGCATTTCTCATGATGTACTCTGCATATAAATTAAATAAGCAGGGCGACAATATACAGCCTTGAAGTATTACTTTCCTGATTTGGAACCACTCTGTTGATCCATGTCCAGTTCAAACTGTTGCTTCTTGACCTGCTTACAGATTTCTCAGGAGGCAGGTCAGGTGGTCTGGCATTCCCATCTCTTTAAGAAGTTTTCACAGTTTGTTGTGATACACACAGTCAAAGGCTTTGGCTTGGCCAATACAGCAGAAATAGATGTTTTTCTGTAACTGTCTTGCTTTTTTTATGATCCAACGGATGTTGGCAATTTGATCTCTGGTTCCTCTGCCTTTTCTAAAACCAGCTTTAACATCAGGCAGTTCATGGTTCACATATTGCTGAAGCATGGCTTGGAGAATTTTGAGCATTACTTTGCTAGTATGTGAGATGAATGCAATTTTGAGGTAGTTTGAGCATTCTTTGGCATTGCCTTTCTTTGGGTTTGGAATGAAAACTGACCTTTTCCAGTCCTGTGACCACTGCTGAGTTTTCCAAATTTGCTGGCAGATTGAGTGCAGCACTTTCACAGCATCATCTTTCAGGATTTGAAATAGCTCAACTGGAATCCCATCACCTCCACTAGCTTTGTTCGAAGTGATGCTTCCTAAGGCCCACTTGACTTCACATTCCAGGATGTCTGGCTCTAGGTGAGTGATCACACCATCGTGACTATCTGGGTTGTGAGATGTTTTTTGTACAGTTCTTCTGTGTATTCTTGCCACCTCTCCTTAATATCTTCTGCTTCTGTTAGGTCCATACCATCTCTGTTCTTTATTGAGCCCATCTTTGCATGAAATGTTCCCTTGGATTCTCTAAATTTTCTTTTAGAGATCTTTTGTCTTTCCCATTCTATTGTTTTCCTCTATTTCTTTGCATTGATCACTGAGGAAGACTTTCTTATCTCTCCTTACCATTCTTTGGAACTTTGCATTCAAATGGATATATCTTTCCTTTTCTCCTTTGCCTTTCATGTCTTTTCTTTCTCAGCTATTTGTAAGGCCTCCTTGGATAACCATTTTGCCTTTTTGCATTTCTTTTTCTTGGGGATGGTCTTGATCACTGCCTCTTGTACAATTTCATGAACCTCTGTCCATAGTTCTTCAGGCACTCTATCAGATCTAGTCCCTTAAATCTATTTCTCACATCCACTGTATAATTGTAAGGGATTTGATTTAGGTCATACCTGAATGGTCTAGTGGTTTTCCCTACTTTCATCAATTTAAATCTGAATTTGGCAATAAAGAGTTCATGATTTGAGCCACAGCCAGCTCCTTGTCTTGTTTTTGCTGAATGTATAGAGCTTCTCCATCTTTGGCTGCAAAGAATATAATCAGCCTTTTTTCTGTATTGACCTTCTGGTGATGTCCATGTGTAGAATCTTCTCTTGTATTGTTGGAAGAAAGTGTGTGCTTTGACCAGTGAATTCTCTTGGCAAACTCCGTTAGCCTTTGGCCTGCACATTTTTTATTCCAAGGCCAATTTGCCTGTTACTCCAGTTATCTCTTGACTTCCTACATTTGCATTCTTACTCTTGCTTTCCAGAGCACAAGCTGCAACCTGTGTTTGGCTTTAACCCAGGGGTAACATCAGAAACAGGGGAGAATGACCACCTTAACTCACCAGGCCCACTGTACTGAAGTAGGGAAGAATTCTGAAAAGAAGGTAGAAAGTGAGGAAGACACAAATCAAGACAGAAGTCAAGACAATGAGGACATTGAGACTCTAAGGATGTCTGCCTCACCCTTATGGAAGAAGTGTTGCTCCTGGGACTAAAAGATAAAAAGGTTTACATATTTTTCTGGAATGACTGCATATCATCTGGCTTGTGAGGTGGCATCCTGATAGAGCTGACCACGCAAGATCAAATCTATCTAGAACCCCACCATGTGTAAGAAGCAATTACTAGACAGAAAGGTAGCGCTAACGTCAAACAGCCCAACAGGTGATGTTTTACTGGATTAAACTCTCAAATACATCAAAGCAACTGAACCCAGAGAAACTGTTCAAACATGGATAAAGCTACTCACCACTGCTTCAACTGGTGGGGATTGGAACAGTGGCAGCCTTTAGCTGCATGTCAGCAATCAGAAGGTACAATCCATAACCAGAACACTGATCCTGAGATTTCAGACAGGGTCCATATTCCCCACCCTGACTCTAGCAGACTACAGCAGAACTACAGATTTCTGTTCCCACAGCTACCTATCATGGGACTGGGGCTGAGTAGTCACTACTGCACTGAAGGGTGAAATTGACTGAAATTGATACTGATCACAATTTGCCAACCTAGCTCCCCCTGGAATATATAAGTGTTTGTGGAGACTCAAGAGTTCCAAAAATAGTCATTTTGGGTAGATTCTACTAGTATAATTAGTGTCTAGGTGGAGAAATGAACTTCTAATTCTTGCTGCCATTATCCCAGATATAATCTATCAATGATTAACATTTCAAAGAACTTTACAGCTATAATCACTTGGACCACATGATCACATGGACCACACCTTTGTTTAACTCAATGAAAATATGAGCCATGCCATGTAGGGCCACCCAGGATGGATGGATCATGGTGGAAAGTTCTGACAAAACGTGGTCCACTAGAAAAAGAAATGGCAAAACACTTCAGTATTTTTGCTTTGAGAACCCCATGAACACTATGAAAAGGCAAAAGATAGGACACTGAAAGATGAACTCTCCAGGTTGGTAGGTGCCCAATATGCTACTTGAGATCAGTGGAGATATAACTCTAGAAAGAATGAAGAGACAGAGCCTGAGCAAAAACAACACCCAGTTGTGGATGTGACTGGTGATGGAAGTAAAGTCTGATGCTATAAAGAGCAATATTGCATAGAAACCTGGAATGTTAAGTCCATGAATCAAGGCAAATTGGAAGTGGTCAAACAGGAGATGGCAAGAGTGAACATCAACATTTTAGGAATCAGCAAACTAAAATGGACTGGAATGGGTGAATTTAATTCAGATGACCATTATATCTACTACTGTGGGCAAGAATCCCTTAGAAGAAATGACATAGCAATCATAGTCAACAAGGGTCCAAAATACAGTACTTGGATGCAATCTCAAAAATGACAGAATGATCTCTATTCATTTCCAAGGCAAACCATTCAATATCACAGTAATCCAAGTCTATGCCCTGACCAGTAATGCTGAGGAAGTTGAAGTTGAATGGTTCTATGAAGACCTAAAAGACCTCCTAGAACTAACAAACACCCCCAAAAAAGAAGTTTTAGTGTATTACTTACTAAAGTACTGAATGCAGTGTAAATCTATGCCAAGATCCTATAAAAGAAAATTACTGATGAATTAGCAGGCTCTGTATTGATCAACTTATCGCCATGCCTCTAAATCTCATGGAGTATTTGCTCTGAGAATTTTTGGCCTGCCGGGAGCCAGCACGGGAGATCCCACCCATGACAAGGTCATGTGGAGAGACCTGATGGGCAAGGCGAGTCAGGTCTCGAGGGGGTCCTCTGCCTGAGCATCTACCCCGAAACCGAAATCTGTCTGTTTACTGTCTGCTATGCTATACTCTTCTGACATTACAGGGGGGTATCCCCAACCACCTTTCTCTGGAAAAAGTTAACTTAGAGCTCCAATTAATCTGCATATGAAAAGAATGTTTCAGCTCAAATCCCTCTGATGGCTCTCTAACTTGCCTGATGGATTCCCGGACTTTTACAACCTGTGATTGTTTACAGCCCCCAAATGCAAGAGGCACGAAGCTTAAAACATCTTAAAGATATAGAGCCTTTTAGAGCTAAGAATTAGTTTGGTGAAGAGTTTGTTGAGTTAATGTTTGCTGCCAGTCCTCCATATTCTTTATCTTTTAGGCACCTGAAGGATATTAATCAATGTAATTGGGATATAGAAAAAGGAATATAGTAGTTTTTGATGTTAGCAACACTAGACTTTTTGAGTTAATGAATTTTCTCTTTGTTATAAATCACTGTACTCCTCTTTCTTTGTTATAAATTGTTGTGTCCTTGCTATGTAAGAATGTAACTTTATTTAGTGCTTTCTGAGAGTGGCACCAGACTTTGGGAAGAACAACACTATTACCCTTATCAGAAAAGGGCTGTAAAATGTTAATTGGCCTTCTGGCCATAAGATGATGTAAATTACCTAAGACTTGTGTATACGGCTAGGTATGCAGAGAGAAAGTCTGGTCTCGATAAGAGTCAGGGCTGCTGAGACTGCATAATTTTGTACTATCCATTGATCTCTATGTACAACCAGAAGTATAAAAGGCTTTTCTGGACAATAAAGGATGGGCCAGTCACCAGAAAGACTGGTTTCCCCCATGTGGCCTTTTCTCCTTTTCTGGCTGAATTCCCATCTGGGGTGTGGAGGCTCACCATGTCTACTTACTTGCCCTGGCTTAAAAGACCCATGCAAGAGGAAGCCCAAGGCGGGGCACCCTCCACTTTTCAAGCAGGAGCCGGTGACCTAACGTAGATGGTGCAAACCTCTTGTCTCGAGGTTTTATTAGCTCTCCGCATAAACCAAGTTATTCAGCCTCTTTTCTCCACTAAATTTTCCTACTACACTATTTTTTCCTAATCTCTCTTTATATTTCTAAATAAGTAAGCTTTTCCTCACCTACTCCATCCACCCTTTGAATTCCCTGATCCACAGGAGCTGGACCCCGGCAGGCTTCCCTTGTAGCTCAGTGGTAAAGAATAGGCCTGCAATGCAGGAGACCTAGGTTCAGTTCCTGGATCAGGAGGATCTCCTGAGAAGGGAATGGCAACCCACTCTAGTATTTTGCCTGGAGAATTTAATGGACAGAGGAGCCTTGTGAGTTATAGTTCATGGGGTCGCAAAGAGTCAGATACAACTGAACAACTAACACAAACACACACACACACACAATGTTGCAAGTAGTCCTGTTTCCAGAGAGAAAAAACAGCAAGACCTTTCATCAGTAATCTACAAGATCAGAATTAAGCCCAAATTGCTTCTCCTACCTTGATGTTTTAACTACTTTCTAGTAAGTAATCTCCCACCTCATTCACCTATATTAAAGGAAGTATTTAAACCACATTTCCAATAATATTCTAGTCTTTCATAGCTCCTTTTATCTAAGTAGATTGGACATAATATATATAATTAGTTCATGTAATTTTGATTATGTGTGTGATTTTTAAAAAGCACATAACTTTTTTGCATATGTACTTTGATGTGTATGTTACATATAATGTTTATTAGATACATTATTTTGCATATTATGTATATATATTATGTGCGCATACTCAGTCATGTCCAAATCTTTGTAACCCCTTGGACTGCAACCCTCCACTCTTCTCTGTCCATGGGATTTTCCTGGTAAGAATACTAGAGTGGGTTGCCATTTCTTCCTCCAGGAGATCTTCTGAACCCAGAGATTTAACCTGCATTTCCTGCATCTCCTGCATTGGCAGGCAGATTCTTTACAACTGAGCCACCTGGGAAGTCCATTATGTATTTATAGGTTAGAATTAATTTATAGAACCATATAAATCACATTATGATCACTGAGCTTTATGGGCCATATAAGATATTGTCAAACTCAGTGTTGACTAATTGAATTTTGCCTTGTGTGCTCAATTTAGAACTTAATTTCTGACATACATATTGCTTATTAATTTTCCATTGTTCTTGTAATGAGTTGACACAATGTTGTTTTACCATTTTTATATTGTTGAATTCCCAACAATATTGTTTTAATGGCTTAAAACAACACAAACTTTCTCTGTTACAATTCTGTACATCAAAAGTATGACAACAGTCTCATCTGGCTAAAATAGAAGTGTTGCCAGTGTGCAATTCTTTTGGTATCTTCTAGGTAGGACTCATTTCCTTGACTTTTCTAGCTACCTAGAGATCACCTGTATTCCTCAGCTAAATTCCCCTTATATCTTTGAAGCCAGTAATGGCAGTTCCAGTCTTTTGTACTAACACATATTTTTATTTTTCTCATAAATTTCAATTCAAGTATTTTTCCTTAATATATTTCATAACCTTTCTAGGTCAACAGAGTTATTCTTCCCATGCTCTCCCATATCTTACAACATAAGAACTTTGTCATAAGAGGTTAAATACTAAATAGGAAATATTGCTATTTCTCTTTGCCTATCATAGTTTGAGATCTCTGAGAATGGACATTGTGTCTCTTTCTTGTTAACTCTCCAATGTCTAACAGAGAGATTGGCATAGAAATGTTTAATAAATATTTTTAATAATTGCATGACTAAGTCACTTCTGAATCTACTGAAATCCTGATATAGTTATGGTTCATCATATTAGTATTCATACTAAATTGGCACAACATATAAAATCTTCTTTGCACTAAATATATACTCTACCCTTGCTCTATCTCCACCACAATCATAATTTAGGAAAATATAGAGCTCATAGACCATGATCAGCCTTCCCAGTTGGCACTAGTGGTAAAGAATCTGCCTGCCAGTGCAGGAGACATAAGAGACATGGGTTTGATCCCTGGGTCAGGAAGATCGCCTGAAGGGGGGCATGGCAACCCACTTCAGTATTCTTACCTGGAGAATACCGTGAACAGAGGAGCCTGGTGGGCCACAGTCCATAAGGTTGCAAAGAGTTGGATGCAACTGAAGTGACTTTGCATGCAGACTGTGATCAGTAGATTATATTTCTACCATTTAGAGTACTTTTTGCAATTCTTCTACCCAATTTTTCTTACAGGTTGTTCCCTATTTCTAAATTACATTGTCTTTCCTGTTTATCTTTCTATGTAGGTTGCACCTAGCCAGGTTCCAATTATCAGGAGATGATCAAATCTGTAATACATAATCAATCATAGAAAAATCACTTGAGTATTGCCTTCTCTTGAGTAGAAATGGGGTTCTTTATATTCTTAATGGGCATGCTTTCTTGGAGAAAGATTTGTAGTCAACCAGGAAGAGTGGAATATCAATAAGAGTCTGTCTTGCCCACTTAAAAGTGTTCTCAAGCCTCTAGGTCACTACAGGTTTTCTCTTAACTTGGTTTCTCAAATTAATCTAAAACACTGTGAAAGAAATGTCCATATTAGACTCAGAAACAGGTCTGGGAGGTAAATGATGCTTCATGGAGCCTCACAACAATGATCTCTTCTAGAATGACCATTGTGTTGTCAACTTGGTTTTTACCTAGATTGTAAATGTTTATACTGAGCCTGCATTTCAAGTCTGGCAAAAGTGATAGCATTTTTCTCTTCACATTACCCTCAAAGTTTAAGAATGTTGCTTTTAAATGTAATTGTACATGGGCATATTTTGAAATGTAAAATTTCAAATTAAGTAGAACTATACAAAAATATGTGTTGGGTATTTCATATAGCATGAAAATAAGAACTGTGATCCCCAAATATTATGTAACTGTCTTATTTAAATAAGTATAATGTATTTATTAAATTGAAATATTATTCTACACAGTAACACTGAAGTCAGAACTAGAGGGAGATAAACAAATATAAAATTTGATAAACAGACTTCCAAAGAATAAAACTGATTTACACAAAAAACCCTGAATTACTAAGAAAAATGGCAATCAGAACTAATTTACAAGATTGAAGATCCCTTCAGCTGGACATGAAATTATTACTGTAACAGTCACAGAGTGTTTGGACAGAGCAATAATCTATTATGGAATGAGCTAGAGATAATGATGAGTCTGGTGATGAATGATGTTGGAGAAATTATATTTTTTCTATTTCAAGATGGGACTTCAGATGGTATCGCTGACTTCTGAATATAAGAATGGTGGAAAATAAGAATTGGTGACCTAAAATTCTTTCCATGCTGATTACAAATTTGTCTTACAGATTCTTTCTGTTCATAGAGACCTTGGTATTAGTACCTTTCTCTTTTGGACTCAGAAGCTGCATGGCACCTCACCAAAGCAGGCTCCTTATTTATAAATTATGCTTTTCAGAATCACCTAGCCATAATTGTTCTGGAATTGCTGCATCAAGAACATTCAAGGATGTCCTAACTGTGTTTCAAGATAAATTTAAAAAAATAGAAATATACTTTATATTTGCTTTCTGATTCCTTATATAATCTTCCAACTGAATGGAACACACATGGTTGGATTTACTAGAGCACATCAACTTACTACTCATTTAAAATAAATTAATTTAGCACAATGAAAATCTCATTTGGTAATGCCCTAATCAGCTGTATCTCACTCAGTCACTCACGAACAACATCTTGGGGAAACAATATTCACAGTAAACTATCTTAGAAAATTATAGCATTTAGAGATTTTAAAAACAAATTCAGGATTCACTTTGAACAATTTGCATCTTTTTATTATGTCCTCTTATAAAAATAACATAATGGAAATTTAAGATCGAATGGTATGTGAAATATTTGGTGTAGAGTCAGTGCTAAAAAATAACAGTTATCTTCCCTTTAGGGTCCCAACACAGATAACATTTGTATTTGAGGAGGTGCAAATTTGGTCATACTTGATAGCATCATAGAATGGATCACTATGGTTTAATTGGAATATACAGACCAGAATCAAAACATAAAGTTGTAATTTGCTTGTGAAAGGGAAGAGAAGAAGCCTCAAAACTTGGTCTAGGACAAATGTGGGAAATAAAGGGCGAAGGATAGTGGCCATTTGGACAAAGAGTAATTTTAAAATATCAGTTCTCCACACTTGTGGAGTTTTTAATAGATGTTCTTTTATAACTTCATGTTTAATATGACAATCTATAATTTAATAATATATTTTGTTAATCTACTCATCAAATACTTACTGAGAATTATCAGGAAAAGGATTGGACATGATAATACAGTTACACTCCTGAAGTTTATAGTCTGTAGGTGAAATGGCATGGACACACTAACAGAGAAAGAGAAATAAAAGGACACAAGACAGGACAGAAAGGATAAGCAGAGTTAAAGAAGTATTCCTGGATGCTTCATGGCATTTGAACATGTGCTTGAATAGTATGTATTATTTTAACATACAAGGATTAAGTTCATGTCAACCAGCAGACACAACACAAAGCATTTAGCATGTTCAGGGAAAACCAAGTAGTGTAATTTTGGTACCAAATACTTGAAATGTGTCTTATAAAATGGTCCACTTTAACATCAGATTTTTCAACAACTTGGAATGAGTCTAGATATTTTTCTTTTTTGTAAAGCAGAATTACTGATGATCTAGGAAGGAAGATTGTGAACATGATCAAAATGGTAACTTAAAAAGGAGACTGTGTTAATTTCCTGAAGGTTGGACTAAACAGTGAAATGGACAAAAGACAAGGGAGCAGTTAACAATAATCCAGGTGTTAGGAAGTCAGAAACTTAAACTAGAATGAGGAATCACAAAGAGATTTCTGGCATAAATAGGAAAAATGAATAAAACAAGACTTGCAACTCCCTGAATTTAAGGGTCAGTGCTGAGTAAAGGAGTAATGAATGAATAACTGGAGTTTGCAAGGTCATTACTAACAAGAAAATGCAGAAGCCACAGGAAGGGTTACATTACAACTGAATTGTTAGTTTGAAGTGTATGGCTTGGGCTTGAGAGGGAGGTTTGGAATGATTGTACGGATTTAGGAATTTAAAGAGAGATGGTAACTAAGCCATTACAATTACAACAGCAGCAAGGAAATGTCTATAGAGAGAAGAGAAACGGCCTCAATAGAAGTAAGAGACAGTAGCTCGGGAGGTAAAAAGGAGATGAAGTGATCAGAATAGTATAGAGAGAACCTAGCTAAGCACTGCATCCAGCAAGACGAGTTTTGTTAAGGGTGACTTGGGGAATAACGGAGATGCTGCATATAAAGAAACGTGCTGCTGGAGCAAAGAGCATCAGCTCAGCAACACTGATGTGCCTTTTGTACACTCATCTCTGACTCTAAGGGTGCTTTCCTCTGTCCACTCTGAGCCTGTGCATTGTCCTCTGGTGTCAGCATTTCCCTGGCATGTGAAAAGATCATTTATTCACTCATTTAATCACCACTTTTGTAAGTCATATAATTGGATGAAGACAAACAAGAGTCTGAACGAGCTACTTAGACAAGACCTCTGGGTGTAATTATTTATGATTTCTTGATTGTGACTGTTCTTTTCCTATCTGTATGACTTCTTTTCTCTTGGTCTGACACACAAAAGAAATTAGATTGCATTTCAGATAATTGATGCCTCTACTTTTCTTGGCAAACGAAGGAGTACATTTTATTTATCTCATTATAATGTGAAAAAAAATAATGATTGAAGATGTGGAAGCTATCTCAGCTCAGCTTTCTGTAACTATTCTGATGATCTGAAAGCTTGTTATTAAAAGCATCCACTCATTTAAAATACTCACACACATTGATGTTTTCAATAATTTTATATCCTGTCATATCTACCACATCATCATATATATATAGAAAGTTAAAGTACATTCTTATTATTACTTCTCAGAACAATTCAGTTTCTAATGGAAAAACTAATGTGAGATTAAATGATGCTGTATGATACTCATGGGACATATTCAGGGACCTCATGAAGCATAACTCCTGGATAAGATATGTGTGCTACAGAGAGGAAGATTCCTGCACTCCTCATTACTATTACATGCCTTCTCTGACCTAATAGTAATGCATTAGGGGTCTCTTCTCTCCATGTCAGGTGTCTTCTGGTCTTACTGGAGTTTATATGCAGGAAGCCCTTGGGTGGTTAATACATGGATGTTTTAAGAAATACTGGTTTTTAAATGGAAATTTTAAAAATTAAAAAATAAAAAGCTCCCTACAGCAACATTCAGACTGTTTCCTTGGGATTAGGGTTTTCTATAAATATGATCTAAAGGCATGAATTAATAATGGATTAGGGCACAGAGAAGTGGTTTCAAATTTCATCTTTACCAGACCAGTTCACTATGTGCCTTTAGGCATATGCACACTTATTACACAGTCATCCTTAAAAGCCAAGTCTCTTTGAACACACTTTTAGTATTTTGTTGATTTTCCATTTTGTGCATCCTACCTCAGCAAGCTGGAAGCCCGACTTTGCCTCTTCAGCCTTGTTCAGAGATACAATTTAGGTTTGTGTATGGCTTAGAATCCTTCAGAGAGTCACTCAGAAGAAAGGAACAGGAGGATGGTGGCCTTGAGCAAATGCAGTGTGGCTGGAGAAGGTGGTGGGTGTGCTGTTGAAAAATGAAAGGCTCTCTGCAGTAGCACCGGGAGCCCAGCAATGCTACTGCGGGACTTGTGGCACAGGGTCAACTGTGGAGCACGTGTAGAAGCAGCAGAGCAGCTCATGAGATCAGCCCAGAGCTGTGATCTTGCTCTTATTCTTGGTGGCATAGCTTCCAAGCCAGGGTTTTGCTTCCTTCTGCTCTTTATGAAGTATCTACTCTCTGTTGCCAAATTGTTTTTGTAAATCTGTTGGACAAGTTTCCAGTGTTTACTAATAAGATCCCTAACTGAACTGAGCTCGAACATATTAAGGAACTTGCAGTTTCTCAGACCTGTAGGTTAGCATTCATATCTCAAATGACAGTGAGACAGATCTTTTAAGCAGAATGGACCTATTATAATCCATTAGTAAGTGATGAACTTAATGACTGGGGCTTTGCTACAACCCCTCTGGTGGACCTGGCTTTAGCTATTAGGTCATACTATTACACTGGCTCAGGCTTCCAGTTTATGAAAGAAACTGAAAATATATTTTTATTACTTATAATCTTTCAACTTTATAAATATTGGCCTTTAATAAAAATGTTTTAAAGCATGGTGGAATTGGAGAAAGTTATCTATTAGTACATTCTGAATGAGGCCTGTGGGCTTCTAATTTATGAACCTAAAATGATTTTTCATGCTGCTGCCTTTCTCCAGGATATTAAGCTGGAATGATACCTTAAGTATTTCCTGACCACCACCCATACACACACATACATACATTCCAGGGGTAGGAAACTGACTTTATTCTTCTAGGGTTAAAGATAGAAATTGGAGAAAAAAATAAATTCACCATCTTCTATTGTAAAGTAAAAAAAAAAAGAAAAAAAATTTTTTTAAAGAGTGTGCTAATAAAGAAAGAGTCCATAGTTCTTGTTGACCACTACATCCCTAGTTTCCCAGCTGAGTAGACACTCAGTATTTGTTGAATCAATTATCACATATTTATGAGTACATACTTCAGAATACTTTGTGTGTGCTCTACTGGAAGAAATATTTCTTTAGAAGAATCCTTGAACAATAGCCATTTGGAAGCAGAGAAAATTTTAGACATAATCCAGTACAGCTGTTTCAGTTTACCTATATGAAACAGACACAATGAAATAAGTCAGCTTGCCAAAGTGGTAAACGTTCCTGCGGCAAAGCTGGGACAAAGCCCTGAAGACCCTAGATCACAGCCCTGATGTGGCTACAGAGTTGGAGTCTGTGATATGCCCCAAAAGAATAACTTATTTTAAACAAGTGTTTATTTCTATCTTGACTTTAATGCCTTTTAATGGATAATATACTAATCCAGACACTTTACATATATGCAAAAATTGAAATATAGACATGCATGCCTTGTATTTGGTTTAGCTTTCATTATAATCTATTTTTCTACTGTTATTCTGTATATGATGTTTAAAATATTAGAGTTTATCTGCATAAAGCTTGAAAATGTGTTTAAATAGGAAATATCCTGTTGGCAAGAATGTTTCAGAGATTTTCTGGGATGTTCTTTAATTATTCCTCTGTGTCACCATTTTCACATTTTTGTCATATGCTCTCCTAGTGATAACTTCTCTTCCAGAACTTACTGCACACTTATATATGAGAGACCAATATAAATAGTCAAGGGCTATGACTTCTATGCAGATGATTTTACTATATACAGTTCCCATATCCATATCCCTCAGCCTCTCTAGGGAGCATACACCAGCTTCCACATCCATTCTTTTCACATAAACTTTACAATTTCATTCTTAAATTATATATTTTTCTACTTCTTCTCACTTGTTAAAATCTATAAAAATACTTTAATTTCCAAATAAAACACATACTATTTTTAAACTTTGTTAAAAAGAAATAACACTTTATGACTGCTTGCTGCCAGCAACAGTGAGGAATTAATACAAGCCATAGAGTGAGCATAGCATTTACCATTAAAACTCGCTTAAATGCCAATGATTGTAACCTTGAGCAAATTAATTAATGATGCTCAATAAGCCTCTGTGTTCCCACTTGTAAGATGTTGATAAAGGTCCCAATTTTGCCAGGTTTTTGATATAATGAAAAATCAGTTCTTTTAAAAAGTTTAATAAATGCCAGTGTGCTTTTATCCCTTATTGTTTATTTAAGATCAGCTACATGGCAATTATGCTCTTTCCTTTTAAAACTACAGTTGTTTGCATGCCCAGAATTTGTTATACCCTGTCCCCATTACACAGGAGCCTGCAGCATGAAGGCATCGATCTGTCACAAGCTCCTGGGATTGAGACCTCACCCCTCCTTGACATAGTAGACTGGCTCAGGAAGAAATGAGTTGAATTTTCTAATTATAGCCCTAGAGTTTCATTGAACAATTAGAGGAACAGAGACTCTGTACTTCTGGATGTTTTTAACGTCAGCCAAATGGAGAACAAGGCGAAAACATGGAAAAGAGCCTGGACAAGAGAAACACAGAGAAATTATTTTAATATATTGTTAGTGAGCATTTTATATCAATGCAATACCACTGAGTCAAGGAAATAGACTGCAAGTTATTTAATCATAGTTCTGTTATTCATCATTTACACCATTTCCTAATTTTTATTTTATTTTTTTTAAAGATTCTGAAACATATATTTTTGCCTGTTTTTTTCCTTTGTTTCCTTGAGATTATTTCCCAGGTGTTGAAACAGTTTATTGGGCTAAATAATATGAGCATGTTTACAGTCTTGTAACATATTTCCACAGAGATTTCCCAAACTGTTCTGACCATTTATTCTCCTTCTCTTTATTGATATATGAAAAAGTGTGTTTTTCTGCATTTTGTCCTTGGTTGGGAATTATCATTTTTTTTTCAGAATTGACAGGCAAGAAATGTTCCAAATCGTATATAAATTTATGATTCCTTGAGATGATTAGTTGAAATATTTTCTTTAATACGCTTAATCATCATGGCATTCTTTCCTTCTTAAAGAGTCTGTAGAGGAAGATTTTTAAATAATGATAAGTTAAAAGGCAAATATATGTAATTGCAACTATGTAGAATCCTCCTGCCATGCAAGAGATGCAAATTTGATCCCTGGGTCTGGAAGATACCCTGGAGAAGGAAATATCAACCCACTTGCCTGGGAAATTCCGTGAACAGAGGAACCTAGCTGTAGTCCATGGGGCTGCAAAAGAGTCAAAGATAATTTAGCGAATAAATAACAACAAAAAATCAGATAATCATGGAAAAAATAGTAAAAGCTAGCAGAAGTGTGCCCTGGTTTTTGTGCTTAAACCACTGTACATTAAATTTCCTTAAGCTGATAATAGTCTATTCATATAAGATTTTAAACTAATGAAATTATGTGGAGCTTTTAAAAAAATGTTAATAAATATTGGATTTTACATTTTTCACAGGACAATTGTGAACTTCTTTGTAAATCACCTAATACAAAACCACAGTTCCGTTCAGTTCAGTTCAGTCGCTCAGTCGTGTCTAACTCTTTGCAACCCCATGAATCGCAGCACACCAGGCCTCCCTGTCCATCACCAACTCCCGGAGTTCACTCAGACTCACGTCCATCGAGTCAGTGATGCCATCCAGCCACTTCATCCTCTGTCGTCCCCTTCTCCTCCTGCCCCCAATCCCTCCCAGCATCACAGTCTTTTCCAGTGAGTCAACTCTTCGTAAGAGGTGGCCAAAGTACTGGAGTTTCAGCTTTAGCATCATTCCTTCCAAAGAAATCCCAGGTCTGATCTCCTTCAGAATGGACTGGTTGGATCTCCTTGCAGTCCAAGGGACTCTCAAGAGTCTTCTCCAACACCACAGTTCAAAAGCATCAATTCTTCGGCGCTCAGCCTTCTTCACAGTCCAACTCTCACATCCATACATGACCACAGGAAAAACCATAGCCTTGACTAGACGGACCTTAGTCGGCAAAGTAATGTCTCTGTTTTTGAATATACTATCTAAGTTGGTCATAACTTTTCTACCAAGGAGTAAGCGTCTTTTAATTCATGGCTGCAGTCACCATCTGCAGTGATTTTGGAGCCCAAAAAAATAAAGTCTGACACAAAATCACAAGATATTTGTAAATCACAAAATACAAAAGTCATAAGATATTTGAGAATACTTTAATATGAAAATTTAGATCTTTAGTCTCCCTAAAATTTGCATGCTAATCATAAAATCATATTTAATAAAATCATATTTAATCTCTAACATCCTAACTGTTACCACACAATGCCCCCACTCCTATCTTTAACCAAAGGTAGCAAAACTTACATTTTCTCTTCATTTTAGGAATGTCATGTGAACAAATGAGTCACTCCCTCAAAACAAATTTAATGAAATATAGGTGTAATTCTAAAATTTTTATTTCTGGGATTTTATAAGGAAGCTTTTTCTTGCTCTCTCTTTGACCCTTGCACTTGCTTTTTCTCTTCTAAAACAAGTTTGTAAGAGAATTTAAAGGCATGAATTTATATCTACCACAATCCCCACATCTGGAGAGATGGTGAGATTTCTGGAAGGACCGAGAATAGAGATTCTGAGAAGGAAGGATAATGAAACGTAATCCTGTTAGTGTTACTGGTTGTGCATAGCCTGGTGTTCTCAACACTAGAGTCAGCAATTGTTTCAAGAATACCTGCATGCAATTTGTTAGGTCTTTAATTTGAATGTGTTTTTATTTATTTTTTTATTAAAGATCACATAAGTTTCTGCATATTTTTACTGCTACCATGGCTCCCATGTGGCTCAGTGGTAAAGAACCAGCCTCCCAACACAGGAGATGCAGGTTCAGTCCCTGGGTTGGAAAGATCCCTTGGAGAAGGAAATGGTAACTCCAGTATTCTTGCCTGTAAAATCCCATGGACAGAGGAGCTTGGGGGGCTATACTCCTTGGGGTTGCAAAGAGTCAGACAGGACTTAGAGCCTAAGCAATTGACATTGGCTTGCCTACTGCTTCAGAGATAGTACATAGAGTGTCCTTTGTCTGTTTGAAGAGGATAACAAGAGATCTAGCTGCTAATTGAACTTGTCATATATAGTCTGGGAGACAGTTTTTCAGTTAGTTATTCCATTATGCATAAGAAGCCCATATGTTCTGAGCAAGAACACAATGAAAACGAGATTAAAATATTCCACATTTTATAACTTTGTTCTAAAGATAGTTTTTGCCTTAAGTGAGTTTACAAATTTAAAATGATTGGAATAGAGGTAGTCTAATTAACAACATAAATCTCTGTTAAGGTTTTATATAATGGATTGTTTATAATTCTTTATATCAGGGGTCCCCAAACTCCAAGATCTAATGACTGGTGATCTTAGGCGTGATAATAATAGAAGTGCATAATAAATGCAGGGCACTTGAATCATCCTGAAATCACCCTTACCCCAGTCCATGGAAAAATTATCTTACATGAAACTCGTGCCAAAAAGGTTGGAGATTGCTGCTTTATATGGTGCATTTCCTACATAACATTAAAGAGAAATCTTTAAGGGATGTACTTTTTAAAATATTCTGCTGAATTAAATGAATAAATAATGTTCAGACATTAATTCAAAATTATAGATATATTTTTATGTAAAAATAAAATAAACTTTATATCAGATCAGTTTATTAATATCCAAATAATAAGCATAAATGACCAGAAACTATACAAATGTGCTTTTTCTTTATATATGTATTATGAAAATTAAACATCTGTACCCCTGGGCTTCCCTCATAGCTCAGTTGGTAAAGAATCTACCTGCAATGCAGGAGCCCTGGGTTCAATTCCTGGGTCAGGAAGGTCCCCTGGAGAAGGAAAGGGCAACCCACTCCAGTATTCTTGCCTGGAGAATCCCATGGACAGAGGAGCCTGGCAGGCTACAGTCCATGGGGTTGCAAGAGTCAGACATGACTTAGTGACTTAACTACTACTAACTACTATCGTGACTTCAAAAGTAATGTCCATTATTATATAAGGAAAATTAAATTAGTTGGAAAGAGGAAAGTAACAATGAAGAAAACTGGTAAAAATAAATCTAGCCCAATTTGTCAAGCCTATAGGAAATGGCCAGAAAAACATGTAGCTATTTTTTCTGCCCTAGGAAATTTCTAAATGACTGTTTGATTCCAGTTGACAGAAGTCTAGTAATTGCTAGACTTACCAAGTCTAATAATTTAGTAAATATTATTATAGTTTAACTTGCTCAATTTTCCATTTGAAATCCATTTATTAAAAAAAAATCTAACTGGCTATTTCAGTTATATAGGAAAATTCTTATAGCTTGTTTCTGTTGAAATTAAGAGTAGGTTATTAAGATTTTCTTTATAAATTCACCATTATAAAAATTCTTCTGAAAGAGTTGAAAGAAGAGAAAACTTCCTTATTGTATTTTATCAAAGGGGTACATACTACTTAATTAAAAATATATCACATTAACCATATTAAGTAAGAAATCCCAGGGCTAATCTCCTTCAGAATGGACTGGTTGGATCTCCTTGCAGTCCAAGGTACTCTCAAGAGTCTTCTCCAACACCACAGTTCAAAAGCATCAATTCTTCAGCGCTCAGCTTTCTTCACAGTCCAACTCTCACATCCATACATGACTACTGGAAAAACCATAGCCTTGACTAGACGGACCTTTGTTTGCAAAGTAGTCTCTGCTTTTGAATATGCTATGTAGGTTGGTCATAACTTTGCTTCCAAGGAACAAAAGAAGTTAAAATGGATAAACTCAGACACTGAGTTATTATTATTATTTAAAAAAAAATAGTCAAACACTCTTATAATTAACATCAAGCCCTTTGGGATCAGTAATGTTGTTGTATGTTGGTCTGTATGGTGATGAAAGAGAATAGTCTAACATCTGGAAGCTGGCTTAACACAGACAGACCTTCATATGCTCCTGATAAGCATAAACAACTTTATAAAATATCAACATCAGACAAGGCTAGTCCATGATCATATATGCATGCATGCTCATTTGCTCAGTCGTGTCCAAGTCTTTTCAACCCCAAGTACTTTAGCCCACCAGGCACCTCTGTCCATGGGGATTCTCCAGGCAAGAATTTAAACAAAAACAAAATCTCTCAGAAATAATATCTAAACACATAAAAAAGCTTGAACAACTTTCACACAAGGAAAAAAAAGCAGTTCCCTCCTACCTGGGAAGCCCAGTGGCTCAATGGTAAAGAATCCATCTGCCAAGCAGGAGATGTGGGTTCGATCTCTGGCACAGGAAGATCCCTGGAGAAGGAAATGGCAACTCTCTCCAGTATTCTTACCTGGGAAATCCCATGGACAGAGGAGCCTGGTGGGCAGCAGTCCATGGAGTCCAAGAGTCAGACACGATTTAGCAACTAAACCACCACCACCACTGTGATCCTCGTGTCTTGCCAAATATGTGTGACTGCTATTCTTAACCAGTTACAACCATTATCTCACTCTGATCTTTTCTCCTTCTAGAAAAGATTTGTTAAAATGACCAGTCATAGAAATAGCCCTGCTTCCTAACACCATCCAATGCAGAGTAAAATCCCAGTTCCTTAAGCCCTTCCCAAATCATGAACAAAGGCCCAAATCCTACAGTAATCCCTCTGTGAAAGAAAAAGTGAAAGTGAAGTCGCTCAGTCGTGTCTGACTCTTTGCGACCCCATGGGGTGTAGCCTATTAGGTTCCTCCATCCATGGGATTTTTCAGGCAAGAGTGCTGGAGTGGATTGCCATTACCCTCTCCAGGGGATCTGCTTGACCCAGGAACTGAACCCAGGTCTCCCGCATTCCAGGCAGATGCTTTACCGTCTGAGCCACCAGGGAATCCCTCTGTAATACTGTCTTATTAAGACACTGAATGGTTCCCCAAGGAATGTATTCTCCCTTAATGCAGTGACTAGTAAACACTACTTGTTCAACCTGAAATCATTAACAAGAGAGAACTGATAGAGAAATATCATAAAATAGACATTTATAAACACTTAAACCTGAAACTGATTGTTCAGTTAGGTTCAGTTAGTCACTCAGTCATGTTCAACTCTTGGTGATCCAATAAAACGCAGCATGCCAGGCCTCCTTGTCCATCATGAACTCAAGGAGTTCACCCAAACCCATGTCCATTGAGTCAGTGATGCCATCCAACCATCTCATCCTCTGTCATCCCCTTGTCCTCCTGCCCTCAATCTTTCCCAGCATCAGGGTCTTTTCAAATGAGTCAGCTCTTCACATCAGGTGGCCAAAGTATTGGAGTTTCAGCTTCAATATCAGTCCTTCCAATGAACATCCAGGAATGATCTCCTTTAGGATGGACTGGTTGGATCTCCTCACAGTCCAACGGACTCTCAAGAGTCTTCTCCAACACCACAGTTCAAAAGCATCAATCCTTCAGTGCTCAGCTTTCTTTATAGTCCAACTCTCACATCCATACATGACCACTAGAAAAACCATAGCCTTGATTAGATAGACCTTTGTTGGCAAAGTAATGTCTCTGCTTTTGAATATGTTATCTAGGTTAGTCATAACTTCCTTCCAAGGAGTAAGTGTCTTTTAAGTTCATGGCTGCAATCAACATCTGCAGTGACTTTGGAGCCCAGAAAAATAAAGTCAGCCACTGTTTCCCCATCTATTTGCCATGAAATGATGGGACCGGATGCCATTATCTTTGTTTTCTGAATGTTGAGAATTAAGCCAACTTTTTCACTCTCCTCTTTCACTTTCATCAAGAGGCTCTTTAGTTCTTCACTTTCTGCCATAAGGGTGGTGTCATCTGCATATCTGAGGTTATTGATATTTCTCCCAGCAATCTTGATCCCAGCTTGTGCTTCATCCAGCCCAGTGTTTCTCATGATGTACTCTGCATATCAGTTAAATAAGCAGGGTGACAATATACAGCCTTGATGTACTCCTTTTCCTATTTGGAACCAGTCTGTTCCATGTTCAGTTCTTACTGTTGCTTCTTGACTAGAGAGCAATAGAAAATGTCCATTTTACTATCATATTACAAAAGTGAAACACACAACTGTATATTCAACATTACCTAACTTTTTAAAAACACATGTGATATATGTATGTTATATAGATGTTGTCTGTATCTATTCATAATAACCTAAAAATTATCACAGGTAATGATACTTAAAAATTAATAGGATTGATCACTAAAGTGGGTATGAGTGATTTTATATTCTTCTTTCTAAATGTCTGTATTTTCTAAATTTTCTTCAGTATGCATTTATTTTGGAAGACATTCTATAAGACCTATTCAATCCTTAATAAGCTGAAGAATCAGCTATCATAACATCAGTCTAAGGATTTATTAAACTCCTGTGGCACTTGTTGAGTAAGACGTCACTCTGAATCTATCATATTTGTGTCCTGTTACAAGAGCTGTAAAAGCATAAGTGATGGTATCTACACTTCTTCCATTTTGAATATTCTGGGTAAAATTCCATATTTATAGATTGTCATTGTTGTTGTTTTATTGAGGCTTTTTACTCACTTGCCATTTTCAGTCTCTTGGGAATCACTTTGATCCAGATATATAAGCCTAGCAGAATTGTTGAAAGTTATATTTCTTTTAACAGACAAGTGTAACACGTGCATTTCTTAATATTACTGACAATTTTCTTCTTATCACTAGCATTGTTTGATATTCTGTTTTCCTTTTAAGTCTTTGTTTTGTATAAGCCTTTATAGATACAGGAATTTCTGTATCTTTGTTTTCATATTTTTTTTAATGTATTAGTGGAGCCCTTTACTTTTAAATAATATATGCTTTTGTTTTGGGCTATCTTTTTCCTCTTTCCCTCTTTTCATATCCAATTTAATCAGCAATATTACTTTTCTTTATCTTTACCTTTGTACTGAGTGCTTATATCTCTACAACGAGATTTCTGAGTTATCAGATACAAGGCAATTAGCTAGATTATTCTGCTGATCACCTTATTCCCCTGACCCCATATGCCAACTCCTATTATTATTATTTATTCTACTTCTATCACAACCCGCTCTAGGACTCTTGCCTGGAAAATCCCATGGACAGAGGAGCCTGGTAGGCTACAGTCCATGGGGTCTCAAAGAGTCGGACACGACTAACTTTGTTTCATTCTATTTCTATAGCTGCTGGATATGTAACATCTTCATTATATTCAGTTACTTTTATGAGCACCCTTGTTTCCGGTTTGCAGTAAAATACATTTGGACCTTTAGCTGAGATTTCCCTCAGTGACTTCTTGCTTGAAGTTTATCATCTAAGACCTAAGGAGGATTCACGCAAACAATATCCCATGAGTTCATACATGTTCAAAATTCTCTGGTCGTAGCTTTCATCCCATAAGCACTATTTGACTAGATATAAAAATGCCTACACATTCTTTCCTTGAGTATATCATAAGTTTTCTCTTCTGTTTTGATTGTTTAAGTGTAAGGGAGAGATTCTGATCTATGTTGCCTACAAGTTCAACAAAAGCTCTGTAGAGAAAATTTTAATTTAATATATATATTTTTCTCAACATAAGGAACTATATCTGATAGGAGAAAAGTCACAAAGAAATGTATGCCTCTGGTAAGACAATTGCCCCAAAGCCTATTCTTCTCTGAGGAATGACTTCACACCATGCTAAGAAAACTTACAATGAAAGTATGCACATGTTGTTAATTTAAGTCGTGTTTCCTATATTTAGATATTTAGTATGAAAGCATTATCAGAAAAATCTCAGTTATAAAATTTGACCATAAAGTGAAAACTCTGGCTGTATCATATTGTGAAATGTCTTCAATTTCATTTATAATACAACAACAGCCCTTATTTCCTCTGTAGCAAATAAGCTGTTAAATTATTTCTGTGGTATCATACATTCCAATAAAAAATTAAAGATTCCTGTTAGGAACATCTGTTTATGTAGATAAATTGACAGGCCAATTGAAATTTACACAAGAGTTTTGAAAGAACTCAAAGTTAAAATTAGGAAACTGATAACCAAAATGCACAAATTCTAATTGTAAACAAAGGCTGATGCTAAAGCTGAGACTCTAATACTTTGGCCACCTGATGTGAAGACTTGACTCATTAGAAAAGACTCTGATGCTAGGAGGGCTTGGGGGCAGGAGGAGAAGGGGACGACAGAGGATGAGATGGCTGGATGGCATCACCGACTCAATGGACATGAGTTTAAGTGAACTCCAGCAGTTGGTGATGGACAGGGAGACCTGGCGTGCTGCAATTCATGGAATCGCAAAAACTCAGACACGACTGAGAGACTGAACTGAATTGAACTGATTAATATATTATTGAGGAAATAGATGAGTTATTAGTCAGATTTTCCATACATAGCAAAGACGTAAAAATCACCTTTAAAGGATTGCAGTAACTTTCTTACTAATCCCTCTGCCTTTAGATGATGCTCCTACAGTTCAGCCCTCACACAACCACAGGAATTCTGGTGCTCAAATAACATTTTGTGTATCAATCCCTGGCTCAGAAATCACTTATTGTGCAAAAGTCAGACTCCTCAGTATTTAACACCCTACTCACTATGGTTTCAATCTATTTTTCCAATTATATCTCTTATCATTTTTCTCTTACATTAGATGACTGAAGTGACTTAGCAGCAGCAGACCTCTTTAAAATATCATTTATCCTGGAACATATAAAACAGAGTTCTGCCTTTGCTTATATCCTTTCTAAATTTTTATCCCTAAATTACCCTTTAGGACTTCATACCACCTTCTCCCACTTCTCTCTGTGAATATCTATCATTTCATTGAACAGCCAGTGCGAAATCCTGAAACTCCTGAAACTTCATCCAAATGTTACTACTTTTATTTGAATTTCTATAACTCTGGTTAAAATAGAGATAAATAGTAATTTGGGAGAGAAATATGAAAACTAGGGGATACTTAATATTATAGCTTGGACTTACATGTCATAATTTTAAGTTTTAGAGGAAAATAAACACATAATAAAATTTACAAGGCTCTAGACTTTTCTTTCACACCATATTCATCAGATAAGGACCAAATAGGGTTGTTTTTTTAAAAAAAGATGTCTAAATGAAAAATTCTTTATTATATCTTACCACATCAGTAGATCAAAGGATGAATTGATCCTATCCAGAGGTACCAAAATAGTTGATAAACGTATAATTTCTAATAATAGCTCTTAATAAACTAGGAATAGGAGGGTATTTTACCAGCATGTATCTCAAAGTAACTGTAGATAAATATCACAAAAGTCATTGGTGACTTTCGGAAGATATTTCTGTTAGGTGAGAGACAAGATAAGAATGCTACTGGCACAATTTTTAGCACGTTTTTCTGAAAGACCTAGAAAATAATATAACAAGAATAAAGATAAGAAACCAGAGTGTCTCAAAGGAAATGATAAACATAACTGTATGCAGATGATACAGTTTTCTCCCTAGGAATCCTAAGACTATTACTAAAAATATAATGCATGCTAAAATAAACAAAATAAAATAACTCTCCTTTGTATTAGTAAAAATACTTGCAAAACATAGGTTAAAATTATAATACACTAATGCAGTTGAAATAAAAATCAATAAAGAAACAGTAAATGCTTCAATAGGAAAAGATATTATAGCATGAAAAATACTCAACTCTTAAATTAAAAATATCAGTTTAATCAAATAAATACCATTGTTTTGTTTAGAGGGTAAAAATGAAAGTAATTATACCCAGTGTGGAAATAAATAAAAATGACAGTGGCAAAGGTTATTTATTCAGTGTTTGCTATACCAAGAGAGTCAGCTACCATCACTTGATGGGCCCAACGATGTGGTGCCATGTCCATAAAATAGCATTCTGTAAGACCATTCATGAAGATGTGAGAATTGGACCATAAAGAAGGCTGAGTGCCAAAGAATTGATGCTTTTGAATTGTGGTGCTGGAGAAGACTTTTGAGAGTCCCTTGGACTTGTAGTCAAACCAGTCAATCCTACATGAAACCAAACTGGAATATTCGTTGGAATATGCAGCTGAAGCTGAAGTGCCAGTACTTTGGCCACTTGATGTGAAGACCTACTGATTAGAAGAGAAAGACTGAAGGCAAAAGGAGAAGGAAGTTGCAGAGGATGAAATGGTTAGATAGCATCATTGAGGCAATGGACTTGAATATGAGCAAACTCTGGGAGACAGTCAAGGACAGAGGAGCCAGATGTGCTTTAGTCATAGGGTCACAAAGAGTTGGATACAACTTAGTGACTGAACATAGCAAGAAAAAATTCATGAAGATGACAGTTTTGATATAAAAAGATGATCAAGTGAAAATAGAATTATTATTGTGTATTCTGTATGCATGCTCAGTTGTATTCAACTTTTATGACCCAATGGACCATAGCCCGCCTGGCTCCTCTGTCTGTGAGCTTTTCCTAGCAAGAATACTGGAGTGGTTTGCCATTTCCTCTTCCAGGGGATCTTCCCAATCCAGGGACTGAACCTGGGTCTTGTGCAGGTCCTTTTACTGCTGAGCTACTGGGGGTATGCATGCATGTGTGTATGTGCATAGAAAAAGTCTGAAAGGTTATAAAACAAAATGTTGCCAGTTGTTACCTCTGAATGATAGAATTAAAAGGTTTTTTTAATGATTTTCAGTAAACTATGGCCATTTTTACAGAAAAAGTATATTACTTTTGTATCACAGAAACACCTGTGAAGCTGGTTAATAAAATATCAATCCAGAGAAATTCCTAGGCCTACCAATAAAAAAAAAAAAAAATCATGGTGCTAATCTATTCAACAACAGAGAGGTATTCAGAAATATGGTGTTTTATGTATGTCAGTTTTTTATTTCCCTAGGCAAATGGTTTTCAGTGTGGGCAAAAATAACTGATAGAATTTCAATTAATATGGTGATTTGAATCTGTACCTGGAATAGAACTGTGACCTTTTGTTTTGTCTCCCGTATTCTATTCATACTCTCAGGACACCGTATTTCATTTATTTCAAACTCATTGCTTAGGTATAATTTGGAATTCATTGAAACATAAAGAAGGAAGGAGAAGGAGGAAAGGAGGGGAAAAAAAGAAATCAAAGAAAGGGAGAAGGAGGAAGGGAAGAAGCGAGTTGAATTTGGCAAGACTTGAAGGTAGGTAGAAGAGTGGAAAAGCTTTATAGTGGACAAAAAGGGCAGACTTCAGGTATTCCCCCTTAAAGGCTATTAGCATGGGCAAATTGTAAGCAGGCTAACTAAAAGCGGGTCTTCTTGTATGATAGGTTAGGGCTGTGTATTTGAATTTCTCTGGTGTTTATTATAAGTTGGGAGCAGGGACAAAAGTTAGAGAAGTTGTCAGTTATTGGTCAAGTCCTGTTGTTTGGGACCAGTTGTTACAGGGGTATTTTGGGGCTTTCTAGACTGATTTTCAGCTTCCCTGATAGCTCAGTAGGTAAAGAATCCACCTGCAATAGGAGACCCCAGTTCGATTCCTGTCAGGAAGATCCGCTGGAGAAGGGATAGGCTACCCACCTCAGGGTTCTTGGGCTTCCCTTGTGGCTCAGCTAGTAAAGAATCTGCCTGCAATGCAGGAGACCTGTATTTGATCCCTGGGTTGGGAAGATCCCCTAGAGAAGGCAAAGGCTAGCCACTCCAATATTCTGGCCTGGAGAATTCATTGGACTGAATAGTCCATGGGGTTGCAAAGAGTTGGACATGACTGAGCAACTTTCACTTCTCAGACTGATTTTCTGAGAGGGTTCTGACTTTCTAACATGTCTGACTTATAAATAGTAGGTTGGCTTCCTAGGATAATTCCTGCAGATGGTGGGTCAAAATTCTATTTTTATGTATGATATGGCCATTTTCTGATGGTATATTTGGTTTCTAACCAATGTTATAATATTTGAGTAGACAGTAGGATGTGCACATGAGCTTCACTTATAGCTCAGCTGATAAAGAATCTGCCTGTAGTGCAGGAGAAGCCAGTTCAATTCCTGGGTCAGGAAGATAACCTGGAGAAGGGATAGCTACCACTCCAGTATTCTTGGGCTTCCCTAGTGGCTCAGCTGGTAAAGAATCTGTCTGCAATGTGGGAGACCTGGGTCCGATCCCTGGGTTGGAAAGATTCCCTGGAGAAAGGAATAACTACCCACTCCAGTATTCTGGCCTGGAGAATCACCTGGTCTGAATATCCATAGGGTGACAAAGAGTTGGATACGACCGAGTAACTTTTCACATCACTTCAGGATACATATACACTATCAGCAGATGTGCAGATTAACATTTCAGGAAGACGATTTTGTATTTTACATGATAAACTCAAATGTCAAAACTATATTTGAACTGGTAATTCCCCATCAGAATTTTGGTACAGAAAGTATCCATGATTCATTTACAAGGACACTTATTGAAGCAGCGTTTAAAGTAATTAGAAATTAAGAGGAAAAAGGTAATGTCCAGTATTGGAATAGAAGGAGGAGCTGAATAAATTAAATTAATTTGTAATTAAAATGCATTTGCTAAAAATAAAAATAATGTAAAAGTTTTTTTGGCAAGAGGATTTTTTAAAGAATGTGCATAAACTTTATATAAGCAGGGTGCAAAACAACAAACTACAAAATGTCATTGTAGATAAAAGATGAAGAGAGAGAAACCAAGAAGAAAAGAAGTTAGGGAAAAAGGAGGGAGGAAGGACAAAAATTAAGATACATTCTAGAAGGAAAGTAGTGATCTTTGATCCTAAGAACTAAAATAGAATTTTACTTTTACCAGGTATTCTTGAAAGCATTTTTCCTGGGTTAACTCTTTTAATTTTCATCACAACTTTATAAGGAAGATTCTTATACAGATGTGGAATCTCAGGCCCAGAAAAATTTAAAAAGTTGCCAAAATTACAGAGCACGTAAACAGTGGGTTTGGAATTTGAACTATTGTTTTCTGACTCTGTATCCCAGCATGTAAATTTCTTCTATATGCTTTTTGATGTTTATGAAATGTTTTTCAGCTATGTATTTGTGTCAACCCTCTTTAGAGGTTTGTTTGTTTTTGTTTTTTTACTGAATATAAAGCCTTTTCTCATTTCAAGTATATGTTGTTGTGCTCTTCTCCTGTTTATTTCTAGTGAATAGCGATCTCTCTAGAAATATATTTTTTATATTGCTATAGTGTCTTTAGCATAAATGACAGCAGAAACTAAAGAATTAATTGAAATTATAGTTAATTATTGTACATGTATATAAAATTAAAGAACATTTTCCATAGGGCACAGTAAGGAACAGTATAAGTGATAAATAATGGTTAGATAATAAACTGCCACCTCATGTGAAGAGTTGACTCCTTGGAAAAGACTCTGACGCTGGGAGGGATTGGGGGCAGGAGGAGAAGGGGACGACCGAGGATGAGATGGCTGGATGGCATCACTGACTCAATGGATGTGAGTCTGAGTGAACTCCAGGACTTGGTGATGGACAGGGAGGACTGCCGTGCTACGATTCATGGGGTCGCAAAGAGTCGGACACAACTGAGCAACTGAACTGTACTGAACTGAATTGAATAAGTTTTATGTAGGAAGTTCCAATCCTTTGACCACTTTATGCAAAAAAATAAACTCAATTGGAAAAGACTCTGATCTTGGGAAAAATTGAGGGCAAAAGGTGAAGGGGGTGACAGAGGATGAGATGGGTGGATGTCATCATCAACTCAATGGACATGGGTTTGAGCAAATTCCAGGAGACAGTGAAGGGCAGGGAAGCCTGGCATCTGCAGACCATGGGGTCACAAAGAGTCGGACACAACTGAGCTACTGAACAACAACAACAAATTTGCTAATCAATAATAGTAACTAATAAACTTGTGCCTATGAGATGCCTGTCACATTAAGATAGCATATAATTGATATTTATAGTTTCTTTTTAAATTTTAAAGTTAAATTACTGTACTATACACACAAACAGTGATTTATACTTATTAAAATTTGAAAGAGAAGCACAATGAAATATTTAATTATGAGTGTTTATACTAGATAAATTATTCCTAAAAATGGAGTACTCTAACACAAAATTGAAAAAGTTCTAATAGAAAATAATATAAAGAAATATCCAGTGAAAGTGGGTTTAAATACAAATAAGAACTGCTAATCCCCAATGATAATTTGTCTTACACACATAGATATTAGGACAAAAGTTGGATATATATGGGATTTTTAAATTAATCTTAGAACAAACCACCCAATGCTGCTAGAAATAATGAGCCACTTATGGCTTCCATTCACATAAAAATGGAAGCAGAAATATGAACCTCAGCCCATAAATATAACCCAATCCATATATGCAATGCAAATGACCTTCTAAAGGTTGAAGATCACTGCTGAAATGAGTCCGATTTCCCCCACTGATATCTCCAACATTCTAGGCCACAGCGATTTCTTGACATCCCATCGCAGTGTACTCCTTTACTTCTATTGGATAAAGGAATATTTATTGAGGCAGGAAACCCTCGTGCTTCAGGTTCCATTGTCTGAGATATATCATATAACTAATATACCTGAGTTCCTACTGCCTGATTTTTCTGAAGTATAATGATGTGTTTCATTTCTTTTTTCTCTGCAGACCAGGTGAAGTGCCTTTCCCTCCCTCCTACTTCTCTCAAAACACATTTCCCTACAGTTTATAGAACCTGTAATAAACTCTCTTCTTGGGGGTCTGGCTTTTTCAAACCTGAGTTTCACAGGTACAAAATTCCTGACACAAGTTGTTTTAAAAGTAGCTTACCTTTTGAAGAGGGATTATAGAAAATATGTGAACGACCATTTTCAAGATATCAGTCAAAATTTGAGTAATTCAGTCATTTGAATTTTCTAGGACTTAGTCTCCATTCTCATTAATGAAGTTTGTAAATTTTTTAATAAGCCAATTTGGCAACTTTGCATGAGTCTATTATGCTAATAAATAACTTGAGACTACAGATATGCTCATTTTATGCTGCTTTGCTTTTATGTGATACATACATTAGTACCTATGTTCACTGACTGAAAGAACTCCGAGGAGCATTTTCACTTTCACACACACACATAATGGTGAAAAACAAAAATAGTGTTGAGTGTTTGTTTCTGCAGGGAGCCTTATAGATGCGGCACGTACCCATGCAGCCAGAGTGGCGCTGCCAGGTTCCTTCCTCAGGAATCACACTCAGCATCTCAGCACAGAGCCATCAGAGATTTGAACTGTGTCTGCAAGTGGCTATGCTTTGCCTCAGTTTATTTTGTACGCTGTTACTAAGATGTATGAGCTTCCCTGGTAGCTCAAATGATAAAGAATCTGCCTGTAATGTAGGAGACCCAGGTTCTATCCCTGGGTGCAGAAGATCCCCTGGAGAAAGAAATGTGTACTGACTAGTTTTCTTGCCTGGAGAATTCCGTGGTTGGAGGAGCCTGGTGAGCTATAGTCCATGGGGTTGCAAACAGCTGGACACAACTGAAAGACCAACATTTTCACCAAGATGTGTGCTAAACTAATTGTTTCTTTGCTTTAAAGCCATGTCAGGTTGCAAATACGTTTCATAGGAACTCTCTACTTTCAGATAATTGGGAAACTTCTCTATACGTGTTCCTTCTCTTTACTCATATATTGAATAATGACTAAATATCAGCTAAAATACTCGGGAATTATAGAATCAGTCATATTGCACATGAAACCTTGCAGCTGTCCATGTAACTTTGAGTCACTTAAGCATATTGGTGCTTCATTTTTATATAGGTAGGCTGAGAAAATAAACCTATGCTGAGGGAACAGTGGTTTAGAAAATTAAATAACATATGTAATATTCCTATAGCAGTATTTGTGAACTAAATTAAAGATAGCATCCTCTTCTTATTCATCACCATGACTATTACTAGTCTCGTTATAATCATGAGCATTTTATATTTATATAATCAGTATACATTAATTTGTTTCCTAATATATGTATTGGGAACAGTGCCAGATTAATACTAGTGGTTCAGTTCAGTTCAGTTCAGTCACTGAGTCGTGTCCGACTCTTTGTGACCCCATGAATTGCAGCACGCTTCCCATGAAGTGATGGGACCAGATGCCATGATCTTTGTTTTCTGAATGTTGAGCTTTGAGCCAACTTTTTCACTCTCTTTCACTTTCATCAAGATGCTTTTTAATTCCTCTTCACTTTCTGCCATAAGAGTGGTGTCATCTGCATCTCTGAGGTTATCGATATTTCTCCCGGCAATCTTGATTCCAGCTTGTGCTTCTTATACTAGTGTTTAAGATATGTCTAAATAAAATCAAAGCCAAATCTCTAATCACAAGTTAAAATATCGGTCTATCCAGGAAAGATAAGCTGTATTTTGGAATGCCCAGACAACACACGAGCATGTAAATCAGTTATTTAAGTAATTCACTCTCAGGATCTAACCTCTCTTTGAAGAACTGACCAGAAGTCTGTGTCTCCATTTTCCAAATAGTGTTTGAGGAAGTACGGTCACTTCAGATGCTCCTGGAGAAAAAGAGCAGGCTTCCATGATAAAATAAAATAGGAAGCACTACATTATGTCTCCTTTGGAAATTCACAAAGCATAGTAGCACATTCACCACTCTGAGATTTTCAGCAAAAAAAAAAAACTGTTTAATTGTATTAATCCTCAGAGTGTTAAAATAATAATAATAATTTGGAAACCTTTCTTAAGTTATGACTTTTGACATCCTTTGCAGCTGTTGTTATGTAAAGCTACCTAATTATTATTCAATAAACTATTATTGAAATTAATTGAAAGTGAAAGCTGTTCATTTGTGTCTGACTCTTTGTGACCCCATGGATAGTCCATGGAATTCTCCAGGCCAGAATACTGGAGTGGGTAGCCTTTCCCATCTCCAGCGGATCTTCCCAACCCAGGGATCAAACTCAGATCTCCCTCATTGCAGGCGGATTCTTTACCAGTTTGAACCACCTATTAGTAAAATTAATGAGACATATCTAATTAAAAACTGGGACTTCCCTGATGGCTCAGACAGCAAAGAATCTGACTGCAATGTGGAGGATCTGGGTTCAGTCCCTGGGTTGGGAAGATTCCCCTGGAAAAGGGAATGACTACCCACTCCGGTATTCTGACCTGGAAAATTCCGTGGACAGAGGAATCTGGCAGGCTACAGTCCACAGGGTCACCAAGAGTCAGATACGACTGAGCGACACACACACACACACATACAAAATCTGTATAAACCTTCCAATGTTAAGGCACTAAAGAAGTTTTACAATATGAAATCTGTGTGCATGTGTGTCTAGGTGTACACATATTGTAAACTTGTACAATGCAAATAAAATAATAATAAAGGGATCTACAGTTCACATGGGAGATTGCAAGTAAAGCATAAAGCAGGGAAGAAAATAGAAAAGATGTGAGCCTAGCACTAGAATAAGCATTTGGAAGAATAAGTGGAACATAAGTTAGGCTGAGAAGTCATGCGGGGATATGTTGACTTGAAAGATTATTCTAATTGTTGGAAGGGGACTCTAAGATGGGAAGTAGGAAAAACAGCAGAGGAGTCATTGTACCCCTTCAGGTAGGAGACACGGGGGCCTCAGACAGTCATTGAGGATGCAGGGACAGAGGCTTCTTTTAAATACAGAGGTTGATGATTCATTGAACAAATGTTTATTGATTGTTTATTATATGTATGCACTAGGACTTTAGTGCTAAATATTACTGGTTCCTTTTTTGCCCTCACGAAGCAACAACTGACAGGTGGTGAGTGCTTGCCAGGGGCCAGGTACTGTGCTGAAAGCATATTCTTAAGTTATCTATTTGAAATCTCATACCAGCTTGTGAGGCAGATACTATAACTCAGACATTGAGATGAAGAAAAATAGACTCAGAGAGTCTCTTTTGTCCAAGATCACCAGTAACTATAAAGATGAGGTGCTTCTGGCTCCCAGAACTCCTCCACAAGTTTTCTTTTAACTACTGAGATATGTTTGACAGATGACTAAAAGATTTATCAAGCAACTTTCAGTCCATGAAAAGGGCATTTATTTCCATTAGTTAAATAGATAACAAATTCATTCAAAAGGTGACTGAGGAAAGGAGAGGGCAGAAAATGAATGGGAGGTAGTTCAGAGACTAGCCATTGAAAGAAATCACTGCTACTCTAGGGCTGGAGGTTGTATAAGGATAGGAGGGACCCCTGCCACAGAAAAGTCAGGGCTATCCCATCGGCAACTGGCCCCACAAAGGAGTTGCAGCCATTTTTAAAGACAAAGCAGGACTTATTTCTCTCCTGACTTTTTTCCTGACTTCTCTTCTCCTGACTTGCCTCTAATTCTTGCCCCTCTCCCCCACCAACGTCTCTCCATGACTTGTCAAAAGCAGAGGGAGCTGGTAAGAGAAACTGGAGAAAGGAGTGTAAAGGATTGCCCCTCTACCCATGCAATATGGAAACTTAGCTGCATTTTCATTCAGGTTGGATTAATCCATGGATGTCTGAAAATGTCATTTTCCTGAAGTAGTGATTAGTAGGTTTGTGTTTTAGATAGATCACATTCCAGTTGTAGAATGGGTAAAGGAATTGAAGGATGCAAGATAAACCAGAGAAGCCAGCTGGAAGACTTTCACATTAGTTCAGAAAAGAGAAAGGATTCAAGGAGAGCAAAATACCATTAATGCAGAAAGGGAACTGGGAGCAGGAGTAGATTAGGCTGAGGCAAGAAGGTCATGGGTTTAGAAAAACACTAAGTTTAAGGTGTTCCAAAGGAGGACTGTGGAATAGAGAGTCTGTAGCTTAAGTGCTGTCAGAAAATGACATTTATTTTTGAAAGCCCTTGGTTCATGTAGATAGTAGTTGAAGGCATGGGTGTGGTGAGATAATTTAGAGCAGAAAGAGAAATATAATGTCAAGATGCCCCCAGAATGAAAGAATCAATTCTAACTAGTGTAAGGAAAATCAAGTAATAAACCTCTCCATAACATTTTGTAAAATACAGCTTATATGGATCAATGGGCATAGAGCAATAGAGGTGAGGTAAGTGGTCTGTGAAGGGCCCTCTTTTGTCCATTTAGTGCCACTAATGTGCAGTGAGCTAAGTACAGGCAGGAAGCAGAAGTAGATAAAGTCTCAACCTTTTCAAATAGATAGAGGGTGGTTATCGAGTGTGAAGTGTATGTGAAATAGTTATCCTGAAAAATAAATTCTCTTCTGAAATTTTATATATTTTAATATGATTCAATGGATCATATCAATATCATATCATATCATATCATATTGTATCAAATATGATACAGTTTCTGTTAATTATCAATAGATGATGCTTGTACCTTGACCTATGGATAATGAACATATTCAGGGAAATAAAGATGTTTTAATTCACATCATGATATGACCAGTTAGTGCAAATCAAAAATTTTATCTATCAAAGAGATTATATACATATAGAACATGTGTTAATGTATTGATCTGAATATACACCATTAAAGAAATCTGCCTAGAACAATAAATTTCAGTAATTTGAAATGTCCCACAGTAATCGGAAGCCAGATACATGATATATGCCTAAGGTTATAGGAGGCATATTACTCAGTTCAAAACATTTTATGTATCTCATATAAGTAGCACCTGAAAATCTGTGAAAAAAATGTAGAAGGCTATATATTTATAATCACAATAGTGAAAACCAGAAATTTGTCTCATGACTTGATGAATCACAGAATACCTTAAAAATAACTGGAAAATCACCAACAAAGAAAACACCCTTACCAGGAGAGCAGTTTTAAAAGACACTAATATGCAAGTTATTTATACACAATCACCCAGACATATATTTTAAGAACTACTGAATATCTTAAAGCAATCACAAAATCAGTCTTTAGCTTAATCCTCATCAGCATTTTAATGATTTCAAAATATAGCCACATTATAGAGTTTGAGGCTGCATATTGCTGTATTACTAGTTTCATAGCATTATGGCTTTCCATCTTGGTAGCAATAAATTCTAGTAAACAGAACCATTAACAGCATTTTTATAGGGTCAAATGGAGCGATGGTACTAGAAGTGTGGTGCTAAGTAAAATTTGAAGGTTGCTATGTTATACCCAACTGTTTATTAAGGCATTAAAATCAGGTCTTCCAGGGATGTCTGAATGATTTTCCTGATCTTTTCTCCCCCTGTTTTAGATTTTATGTGGCAATTTGGAAAAAAATGATTATGTAAGATTTCACAAACTTTGAAGTTCTCATTAAAGTATGAGCTTTACAAAAGAGTATTGCATTCTAAATAAAAGAAATTAAAGCTAGGTATTAAGTAAAATAGCTCATGATCATATTCAGAAATATATATTAATATTTCAAATACATATAATAATGATTTTGAATATGCACAAAATATGAAGCATCTATAATAAAATTAATTAAAATTGGGATTCTCTTGTTCTGCAGGTATGTGTCTAAGTTTTATCTTAATAATCTGAAGTAGCAATATAATGTTACCCTATAAACCATTCTTTACTTTAGAAAATGACTCTTCACTCATCTAAGCATCTTTTCAGTTTGTTAAAAATATGTTGTCTGTCTCTTATACACATCTAGATGTGTATAAGAGACAGGGAAAGGAGAGGGCAGAAAATGAATGGGAGGTAGTTCAGAGACTAGCCATTGAAAGAAATCACTGCTACTCTAGGGCTGGAGGTTGTATAAGGATAGGAGGGACCCCTGCCACAGAAAAGTCAGGGCTATCCCATCGGCAACTGGCCCCACAAAGGAGTTGCAGCCATTTTTAAAGACAAAGCAGGACTTATTTCTCTCCTGACTTTTTTCCTGACTTCTCTTCTCCTGACTTGCCTCTAATTCTTGCCCCTCTCCCCCACCAACGTCTCTCCATGACTTGTCAAAAGCAGAGGGAGCTGGTAAGAGAAACTGGAGAAAGGAGTGTAAAGGATTGCCCCTCTACCCATGCAATATGGAAACTTAGCTGCATTTTCATTCAGGTTGGATTAATCCATGGATGTCTGAAAATGTCATTTTCCTGAAGTAGTGATTAGTAGGTTTGTGTTTTAGATAGATCACATTCCAGTTGTAGAATGGGTAAAGGAATTGAAGGATGCAAGATAAACCAGAGAAGCCAGCTGGTAAAAAAATGAAAAACTTACCTAAACATAATTTTTCTATTTTGATTCTTATTTGAGAACATTAAAACAACTTATCTCTTAAAATAACAGACTAGATAATTATATCTTAAATATATTATAATATTAATTATGTTTTAACAAGATTTGGAAAGATACTAGTGTTGAAAACAAATTTCATGCTCTGTCATTGGTGCTATGGCAGATTATTTTAGTTTGTTCATAGGCAAATACATTTTGTATAAGCAAAATGTGTTTGTTTAATCAGAATTTAAACAAATCAGAAAAAAAATATGTCAAATTTCATACATATGGTTTCCTGGTTACTACTATTTGGGATGAAAATTAAATTAGAATGTAAGTTTTAGAAACACTAAGTTGACAAAACTCCAGGAGTTAGTGATGGTCAGGGAAGCCTGGTGTGCTGCCGTCCATGGGGTTGCAAAGAGTCGGACACAACTGAGCAACTGAACTGAAGTTGGCAAAATAATATTCATTAAGTAACAGCGAAAACAGCAGATAGATATGATGAAAGTCTTGATTGTGAATGTGACTTGGTATGGTAAATATCTGGTGGTATGTGAATAATTGATGTCGGAGAAACACAGATATAGACCATTCTCTCTACATTATTATGAAAGAGACTGAGGTTCGGAGATTAGATGATTTACACAGTTTAACAAAACAGCAAGTCAAAATGCCTACCTCTTAGCACAAGTCCTATATAATAGGAGGATGAACCACCTCCCCTCTGCTATCCCATTCACAGTTGCACTAATTGGAATAGAATTGACTATAAAAATTATGAATACACCTGTATAGTAACTCTTTTAAGAAAAATTTTGGAGACTACTTCAAGCAATCAGCTAAAAACAAAACTACCTGTAGATACATAGATACATACACTGGCACTTTTTAGAAACAAAAGGTGTGATCTTTGTCTTAAAACACCTATACAGATTTTTTTATGGAGTGGTAATTTTTTTTGCCAAGTTTTGGTAAAAAGATTTTTGTATTAATTCTCTTACTATATTACAATAAGCACTTGTTTAAAGCCTAACTTCCCAATCCCTTTGCCATGTTTGTTCTAGTACCTTTGTATGCCACTCCATGCATAGATATTTCAAAAATTGGCCAACTGGAATGTAGTTTGCTTACACTTATCCTTTAAATGTATTACTTAAGCACAGTGGTTTGGATTATGCTTACATTATTGATGTATATTCTCTCCAAAACAAATACAAGGCTAAAAATTCAATAGATGACTGATAGCATTTGTAGTGCATTTTCTATAAAAATTTTTTCCCATGGATGCTAAATAAAAGTTCTTTATAAGATAATTTTTAAGATGTTTTGCTTAGTAGTAGTAGTAGTAGTAGTAGTAGTAGTAGTAGTATTGGAGTAAGTTGCCATTTAAAGTGCATAAAAATAGAATTAGAAACTGTTCATGGGTGTTTTCTATGTGTCTAACTATTAAGTCTTTTCTAAGATTTGTTCCTTAGGTTTGTTCCCTCATTGTCAGGGAAAACTATTCTTCTTTGAATAAGTTATATGGGTCTTGTATATAAAGAAAATCTATGCCCTATCTGACAACTTCCCAAATATTTAAAATCCAATTATAGGAATTGTTTATTATGAAAGTCCTACTCTTTCTTCCCTTCTTTAATGTTGCAACCATTTTATGTATGATACATGCATAGCAGCAGGTAAGAAGAGGGATGGAATACAATCTTAAACATAGAATTTGATTACTGATTAGCATGGCATTTAACCAAACTTTCCAAGCTAAAATGAAGGCTATCAATGTAAGATTTCCATATATGGACTACCCAGTGAGACTACCCAATCTCTTTCAGGAAGCCAATGAAAATTTTATTGTAACCAATTAAATTCAGGAGACACAACCACACACCTTTTAGAATGTCTTTAAAAGTAAAGTGACCATACCAAGTGCTAGAGAGTATGCAGAGTAATTAGAACTCACATACATCAGTGATTGGACGATAATGTGGTGTAGTTAATTGCTCTCATAATGGTTTCTCAGTCTCTCGTGAAGTTAAATGTACACTTCTCATCTGACCTGGAAATTCCATCTTTAGGTCTTTACCCAAATGAGAAGAAAAATTTCTTTACACAAAACACTATGTAAGCATCATACTTCAATTTAGGAATAGATAAATAAACATATGGATATGTAGTGATAAATACTTCTCAGCAAGAGCACAGAATGCACTAATGTTGTAACAGTAATGTTGATGAATATCAAATGTACCATGTTAAGTGAAAGAAGGCAGCCCACAAATGTTGTATACTGTATGGTTAGCGTATATCACATTCTGAGCTTCTCAGGTGGCACTAGAGGTAAAGAACCCACTTATCAATGCAGGAGACATAAGAGACTTGGGTTTGATCCCTGGGTTGAGAAGATCCCCTGAAGGAGGTCATGGCAACCCACTCAAGTATTCTTGCCTGGAGAATTCCATGGATAGAGGAGCCTGGTGGGCGGGCTACAGTCTATAGGGTTGAAAAGAGTAAGAAACTGGTGAAGCAACTGAGCATACACACATACAGCATTCTAGAAAAGGTAAAACTTTAAGGACAGAAAACAAAATATAATATTCTTTAGAAATATGCACATTGTGACAACTGATAATCACAACAGTAAATAAGGAAACAATTGAAAATAATGAGTACCTCTGGAGCAGAAAGTGTGAGGATGGAATTAGGAAAGAAAACAGTACCTTCATCAAAGAATAATATTCTTTTCCAAGGTTAGTGTTTATTTTATCATTAGTTATATTTCTGATTCATAACTTATAAATCACATGTGGATCAAATATTTTACCTATGTACATGTCATATGAATATTTTAATAGTATCTTTTAATCCTGAGGTAGGCCTGAGGTATAATTTTGACCACTTTCATGATATGTTTTCTGAAGTTTTTTGAGGCGAGGACTTTAGATCTTCTTTATAGTCTACTGAGATCTCTGTACAGCCACATTTATTTAAAGTGGGCAGAGCATAAAGTGGTATCATATATGATAAGATTTTCCTAATAGTATATCAAAGAAATAGAACATTGGAATCAGGTAGTTATCTTTTTCAAAAATCCACATAACAGGCACATATGTAGACATAATACCACCTTATAACTCTCAACACAGAGGAGACTCAGTGGCCCACAATCTTTCCTTCTATTGTAACATAAATTTTTATTTTACACAAACACAAGCAGTGCCTCAGATGAAATGCGGCCAGAAATTGCACCACAAACACCCATTCCTATGAAAACAAATAAAAATCAGAACCAAACCAAATTGAATTTCTCATGCCATTCATTGCACTTTATTTTGGCTTCTGAAGGGTTCTTTTTAGACCCATGCAAATTCATTTAAGCTCTGGTGATGCAATATAGCATTTATTTTCATGACTGCCTTATCAAATTTAACAACAGGCAGTAACAAGAGACTATATATTTTCATGGCATTCTTTCAGGATATTAAAATATAATAACTTTGAATTCCAACCTTATTTTTAAGGTCAGATATACAGTTCATGAAAACAGAGTATTGACTTTGTTTTCATGTGCCATCATAGAAGAAGCATATTATGATAAACTGCTATTGCTATTTATGTTTTATAATAAAAAGATATTTGTAAAATATTAATTTTATTATCAAAACACTATTATACTACATCATTAAAAAGAATACCATTTTCAATTACAGGATAACCACATATTTTATTTTGCATGAATATAAATAGTAATAACAAATGATATATTACCTGCATGTTCTCCATACTCACATTGTCATTCAGAAATGTAAAATATCTCAATACTAATTGTTTAAAAGTTATTAAACTTATGGCCCCTTTGTAGCTTATAGGCTATAACCTAGAAGACCAAGGACAAGGATGCCCAATCATATTATATAATTCTGGTTCAAGGAGAAATGTTGTTAAATAAAGAATAGTTCACCCATATGTATTACAGTTACCCAAATAGGAAAAGACCCCCCACCCCCCAAAAAAAAAAAAACACAACCGTACTTAGATACTAAAAACTCTAAAATAGTAAGCAATAATAGATCTTTTTACTAGTACAACCAATACTCCATACTTTCAAGTTAGGAATGCTGTAAGTAACTTCCCTGGTTATTCCATAATTCTTTACATTTCTTCATTTGTAATCCCTGAGCTTGATTGGAATGCTGGTTTTAACCCAGTCACTAGCGTTCACCAGTCATATAGATGGCAATTAAAACACAACCGTACTTAGATACTAAAAACTCTAAAATAGTAAGCAATAATAGATCTTTTTACTAGTACAACCAATACTCCATACTTTCAAGTTAGGAATGCTGTAAGTAACTTCCCTGGTTATTCCATAATTCTTTACATTTCTTCATTTGTAATCCCTGAGCTTGATTGGAATGCTGGTTTTAACCCAGTCACTAGTGTTCACCAGTCATATAGATGGCAATTTGGAAATTAGCCTATGGAAGCTATATCTGAACTTACATAAACTGAGGTCCACTTGAAGAACGCTGGAGACATCAAGGTTGAAGATGATGACAGAACATCAGAAGTCTCAAATGTGTGCCTATTACAACTACTATATCCTAGCTCTCACTGAAACAATAGATATCTTTCTCACTCAAAAATGCTATTCAAAAAAATATAATTTCATCTACTAATATGCACATTATTGAAAATTTTAAATCACATTGTGCATTTTTCTAACTGGTATTTCTAACCTCTAATTTGAAATAAATTAGAGGTCGGTGCATATACCAAGTCAAGTACAAAGGTTTTACTTGAGCTCATTTGAAAAATAAAAATGTTTTAGAATAAGGACACCAGAAAGACTTTTTCCTGGATTTTTAGCTTCTTAATTATAATCTTTATTCTTTACCTTCCCCTACACACCCTAACTCTTCACACTTGCCAGGTGACAGAAATAGACAACCATAAACCTCAATATTTTCCTTTGAGTATGTGATGGGGCCCAAAAGTGACATAAGGCTAGAGAAAGAAGAGTCATCTCTGGCTTGAAATATTTCTTACTGGCCAGTGGAACAATCTCAACTCAGGCTTGCAGTCCCAAGGCACACAGAAAATTGTTTACAAAGTAGCTTAGATTTCTCCCTAAATAAACTTCTGGAGGCTTGATCTCTGCAGAATTAAGCTCTCTGAGAGGAAAAGTATGAAAGTTCCAAATAAAAGCATGACACAAGGAGGAAAGAAAAGACACGTCAAATTTCTCTCTCATTTTTTATTTTCTATTTAAGAAAAAGTAAATATGCTTTAAAAATTCTGCTTAAAAAGTAATTTAGAATTTTAAATAATGTCAAAGGTACATTTTTAAAAGATGTTTCCTAAATTTGGAGACTTGTGTGATGTTGTTTCATCTGCCAATTTTTAAACAACTTTTATAAGAATATAGGCTTGGAATAGTCAAGTGCATCTTGTGAAAAATTAAATAAGGTACATTCAGATTTTAAAATATATATATATATATATTATGAATTATGAATTAAAGAATAAAATTATGAATAAAAGAATAAAACCACAGGATGAATAATCATATATCTAAATGTCTTTTTGGGAAAGTCATAATTGTGTGTGTGTGTAATTTGAAATGTCTCTCAATTGTAACCCTGTGGACTGTAGCCCACCAGGCTTCTCTCTCCATGGGATTCTCCAGGCAAGAGTACTGGAGTGGGTAGACATTCTCTTCTCCAGGGGATCTTCCTGACCCAGGGACTGAACCTGGATCTCCTGCATTACAGGCTAATTTTTTACTGTCTGAGCCACCAGGGAAAATTTGCTACAAATTAAAAAATAAAGTTGGATCTACTAGTCTTTGGCAAATGAACTAATCAGATTCATCTGATAATTTACCAAACCACAGTGAGTTTTTCTAAAAAGTATTTATAAAATTTGGCACAGAAAGATTTCATCTCAGGACACATTAGAAGAAAATTTAATACATCGGTAGAGCATATTTTTCATTATACTTACTATATCTCCCTTAAGATAATGAACATTTTAGTAGCTTGAATCCAAAGGCTGGGATGAGATCCAGGATGGGTGGGTACAGAAAGGCAGGATGTAGGACAAATGTCTTTGTACATTAACATCATGCCAAAATCCTGCAGAACTGTCTCCTGGGTTTTAATGCATCAGAGCCAGTTCTCCTGAAGCTGACAGAAAACTCTATCTCTAATTGTTATATAATTGTAGAGGAATAATATCACCCTGTTTTGACGTAGCAAATGGAATTTTTTTCCAGCCAACTCTATATCAAGGTTCAGTTAAAACAGCTGTGCAGCTTTTGCATGAACCAAATAATAACAGATCTTTAAGGCATAGACAAAATTCCATGCTTTCTCAGCTCCTTTGAAAAAGAAAAGAAGCATTTTCTTCCCAATATGAATAATATGAAATCCTCACAAGGTCATGTTCAATAGAATGGAAAATCAACTTACAAGTTGAGGAGGATTTTTCCACTTTTCTCTTATGATGATCAAAATATATGGTTAAAACTGAGCAGAGGGCAGTGTCATCTCCAGTGTTTACAGCACACCCTCTTTGTCACAGTGCCTCTTGTATTATCAATTTAAAAGCCCCCAGTCATGCAGTTCAGACCATGGTGAAGAGGCTTTGTGTAAATACGAATGTTGAATTAGTCTTGGACTTCTCCTTTTAAATCACTTTTGCTGAATTCATTCTTAGCATAATTAAAAATTAGTTTTGACTACATTCAAAATTTTTGGGTAGTATTGAACAACTCCTGATATTAGAAAAGATGAAAAAAATAACCATTCATGTTCCTTATCTAACATCTCCAAGTGTCTTGATTTCAAAATTATACTTTTAATATTAAAATGCCTCAAATAAGAACTCAGTTAAGCTACAGTTCTCAGGGTTAGAAAAATGGATGTAATGTACCCTTTAAGCTCAAAGAGCCTCACGTGGATGAGAACAATTTCGTCATAGCCTAAGGCAAGAGAGACTAGATGAGACAGTGTAGGATAGATCAGCTGGCGGAATGTTTTAAGACTTTCCACCAAGGGGTACAGAATGTCATGTTTCTGTGGCAAGTAGGAACTCACCATCCTAATTTTTGGTAGGAAAATGAGAGCGTGTCAATATTAACCTATATTCTTTTTGAGGTTTTTAACTTCCAACTTTAGCATTTCTATTCTCTCTATGAATTCTTTTAAGAAATTTTACAAAGAGCTTGGAAGCTAATAAAGCAGGGTTCAACTGAAGATTAAATTTTGAATCAGTCATGTCTATGTTGTTCAGTTGCTCATTCATGTCCAACTCTTTGTGACCCCATAGACTGCAACATGGCAGGCTTCCTTGTCCTTCACTCTTTCCCGAAGTTTGCACCAACTCATGTCCATTGAATCAATGATGCCATCCAACCAACTCATCCTCTCTCACCCTCTTCTCTTCCAGCCCTCAATCTTTCCCAGTATCAGGGTCTTTTCTAACGAGTCATCTCTTTGCATCAGGTAGCCAAAGTATTGCAGCTTCAGCTTCAGCATCAGTCCTTTCAATGAATATTCAGTTTATTTTATGATTGACTAGTTTGATCCCCCTGCTGTCTATGGGACTCACTCAAGGGTCTTCACCAGCACCACAGTACAAAAGCACCAATTCTTCAGTGCTCATCCTTCTTTCTGGTCCAGCTCTCACATCCATACATCACTACTGGAAAAGCCATAGCTTTGACTAGACAGACCTTTGTCAGCGAAGTTATGTCTCTAATTTTAATATGCTGTCTAGGTTTGTCATAACTTTTCTTCCAAGGAGCAAGTGTCTTTTAATTTCATGGCTGCAGTCACTGTCTGCAGTGATTTTGGAGACCAAGAAAATAAAGTCATCTCTATAGCAGTAGAATCTATCCTCACACATGCCTACTTGCATGAGATTCTTTGAATAGCCATGAAGAACCTCTTGCTTAAAGTGAAAGAGGAGAGTGAAAAAGCTGGCTTAAAACTCAACATTCAAAAAAATTAAAATCATGGCATCTGGGCCCATAACTTCATGACAAATAGGTAGGGAAACAATGGAAACAGTGAGAGACTTTATTTTCTTGGGCTCCAAAATCACTGCAGCTGGTGACTGTAACCATGAATTAAAAAACACTTGCTCCTTGGATAAAAGCTATGACCAACTTAGACAACATATTAAAAAGCAGAGGCATTACTCTGCCAACAAAGGTCCATCTAGTCTAAGCTATGATATTTCCAGTAGTCATCTATGGATGTGAGAGTTTGATCATAAAGAAAGTTGAGTGCCAAAGAATTTATGCTTTTGAACTGTGGTGTTGGAGAAGATTTTTGAGAGTCCCTTGGACTGCAAGGAGATCTAACCAGTCCATCCTAAAGGAAGTCAGTCTTGAATATTCATTGGAAGGACTCATGCTGAAGCTGAAGCTCCAATACTTTGTCCACCTGATGCGAAGAACTGACTCATTTGAAAAGACCCTGATGCTGGGAAAGATTGAAGGCAGGAGAAGAAGGGGATGACAGAGGATGAGATGGTTGGATGGCATCACTGACTTGATGGACATGAGTTTCAGCAATTTCCAGGAGTTGTTGATGGACAGGGAACCCTGGCATGCTGCAGTCCATGGGGTCACAAAGAGCTGAACATGACAGAGCGATGGGACTTAACTGAACTGAAGGGCGCCTGGGAGAAAGAAAATTCTTTCCTATGTATCTGGAAGACAGGATACTAGTGTGTACTATGTGATAGATGATTCTTCCCCTTTTGTATAGAAAAGAGAACTCTCCAGGAATTAATGCATCAATGAAAGCATCGGAATCACAGCTATGGTGAGCCTGGGGAAAGGGAATCTCCACTGAAAGGCAACCACTCTCTTGGGTTGAACATCAAAAGTTTCTATAAAAAGTGACCTTGTTTAGAACAGTGTAAGAATCCTCAGACGTACTTGTGAGTGGGGATGGGAAAAGATTTTTCAAGGCCAACATTGTAGAGTTGAACTGGTTAGGAAGATGAGTCAGGAAGATAATAGTCTAAATGTAACCTTATTTGTACTCACAGGCTCATGGAAGCTGGAGAAATTTAAGTTACTTTAGACAGACTCAGGTAAAGCTGGATTCTTTTCATCAATTTACCCAGGGACTNAACTGGTTAGGAAGATGAGTGAGGAAGATAATAGTCTAAATGTAACCTTATTTGTACTCACAGGCTCATGGAAGCTGGAGAAATTTAAGTTACTTTAGACAGACTCAGGTAAAGCTGGATTCTTTTCATCAATTTACCCAGGGACTTAATTAGGTGACTAAAAAATAATGTTGCCAAAATGATCTCTGAAAACCAAAGGGAGCACAAGTGGTGTCATTTCACTAACTCCAGGGGCCTATCAAGAGACTGCTTTCCAGAAATAAATATGTATGGCAGTATCAGCTAAGGAACCAGTAAAGTACCTTGAAAATTAATTTTTACCTTTTTGCGACAAGGGTAACCCTCTATAATTCTTTTAATGGGTGGGGTGGATCTAGACATTGTAGTTAAAAGAACTTTTATCTCTTTTATCTCTCTTCAAATTAAGACTTTAGGTACAATGGATATCATATTTTCATAGTAAAGATTTCTTTTGTTATTTTGTTAAAAACAGACTTCATAGTCATGAGGAATATTATGCAAAGTAGGACAACCTGAAAGATTCTCATTTTACCCCAAAATATATTTTCTGCAACTAATCTAGACAGCATATTAAAAAGCAGAGATATTACTTTGCCAACAAAGGTCTGTCTAGTGAACTACAGTTTTTCCAGTAGTCATGTATAGATGTGAGAGTTGGACTATAAAGAAAGCTGAGCACTGACTAATTGATGCTTTTGAACCATGGTGTTGGAGAAGACTGTTGAGAGTCCCTTGGACTGCAAGCAGATCCAACTAGTCTATCCCAAAGGAAATCAGTCCTGAATATTCATTGGAAGGACTGATGTTGAAGCTGAAACTCCAAGACTTTGTCCACCTGATGTGAAGAGCTGACTTATTTGAAAAGACAGTGATGCTAGGAAAGATTGCAGGCGGGAGGAGAAGGGGACCACAGAGGATGAGATGGCTGGATGGCATCACTCACTCAATGGACATGAGCTTGAGTAAACTCTGGGAGTTAGTGATGGACAGGGAGGCCTGGCTTGCTGCATTCCAGGGGGTGCAAAGAGTCAGACAAGACTGAGAGACTGAACTGAACTGAACTGATAGGTATAGGGCTTTCCAGGTGATGCTGAAATAAAGTGGAAGTTTAGTCGCTCAGTCATGTCAGACTCTTTGCTACCCCATGGACTATAGCCCACCAGGCTTCTCCATCCAAGGCATTTTCCAGGCAAGAGTACTGGAGTGGGTTGCCGTTTCCTTCTCCAGAGGATCTTCCTGAGCCAGGGGTCGAACCCAGGTCTCCCACATTGTAGGCAGATGCTTTGCTGTCTGAGCCAAAGAATCTGCCAGTGCTAATGCAGAAGAACTTGGGTTGGATCCCTGGGTCTGGAAGATCCCCTGGGGAAAGAAATGGCAACCCACTCCAGTATTCTTGCTGGAGAATCCCAGGGACAGAGGAGCCTGGCAGGCTACAATCCACGGGGTTACAAAGCGTTGGACACAACTGAAGCAACTTAGCATGTTGGAGGGGGAAATAAGACAAGTTGTGATGCAGTATATTCCTGATCATCAATATAAAACCCACTTGTCATCCTCAGAAGCGGAGCCATACCCAGTGTGACATCAAAAAGGGCTGCCAATCACACTGAATGACAGGCACAGACATTGACTCAGAGGCCATACCTCTGAGTATCCTGACATTTGAACATCTCTTTGATAGCTTGACTGTGTGAGCAGATCCTTAAGGCAGCTCAGGTAATAATGTCATTTCATACACACTCTCCTTTACCTTGTCACTACCTGCCACCTGAAAGCACCTTTTAACAACTCTTCCCAAGGGGGCTGCAAAGACCACCAGAGATAGAATACTGCCAGAAAAGTCATTCACAAGAGAACCATTCAGTTCTGTTAGCTATAAGATATTGATTTTATAGTTGCACCCAAAGGGTGATGCTTGAGAAAAAATAGGGAACATATAAAATATATGCCATTCTCACTCATACTCTTATAGTCATAGAAAAAAGTATACTAAGAAATAAATGGAATATTTGCGAGAGTAACAAAAAAACTTATACCCTGGAAAAGGGAAATTTTTTTTTAATTTTAAATAAGTAATTCAGATGGTATACAAGACAGAAGAGGCACAGCAAAAAGTTTCTATATGTCTAGTATTGAAGATTCATTAATGTGTCTAGTACTTCTTTCTGCTCATTTTTTTGTCATTAAAGGAATCTCGAATGTAATTTCCTCATAGAGATGGATACCTAAGAACACCTTTAGAGAATAAAAGTAATTTTTTTAATTATAAAAAATAAAAGTTATTGGGAAATAATTGCATTGTTTTTGATACCAATTACTCCTCCCCAAGGAAGGAAGGGGATCAGCATTTATTTAAGACAATTGGAAACTATACCTGGCAAAGCACTGTACAGCTTTTAGTAGCAAAACTGCGAAGAGAAAATGCTGTAATGTAGTAAAAAGCCAATAAAGATCAATGCAATTTGCCTTGGGAAAAAAATAAATCACAAGTGAAACCTCCTTTTTCTACTCTCCGTTGAGGATTTTTACAAGAGCTTTTCATTGAATTTAAACAAGAGGATTTGAGCATGTGGGAGAAGAATTGTTTAACAACAGTCTTAGTGTACTTATAAAAGAGAAATTGATGACAGTTTTGAAATAATTTTAATATTGGGGAGATAATTAAGGATGCGAAAGAATATTTGCTTTGCCATCTGTATAATAAAGAATGGGGAGAGGTTTTGAAGGAATAGTCTTCTATCAATGGACAAATGAGGTCTAGTGATGTTATAGGAGCAATTTTATGCATTGCTGCTGAAAATGTCTAAGTGATAAGATCTGGGATAAGCATTTTTAGAATGAGATGCATATAGAGGAAATTTAGATAAGCATTGGGTGGCAATGGGATTTTATCATAAAAGGAAATAATTATTCACTGGCCTTGGTACATCTGTCAAAATGATCCTGCAAATGAGCTCCAAATCAGAGGCATCTCTCTTAATACAAATGGAAATATCCTGTGTTATAGAATAGAGGTTGTCATCATCATTATTGTTCTCACTTCCTCCTCTTCTTCATCATAGTGGCTATCATTTATTGATTTTTCAAATGAGCTAGCACCATACTAAAGAATTATATTTTGCCGAAACCATGATTTTCAAATATTCTTTTACTTAATTTCCTCCAAAGATAATAGTGCTGAACTTTGGGATAACAGGGGTTCTCTGAGGGTAAATTTAGAATAACAAATGGGGCTGCTAAGTTTTATAACCAGGTGAAAGGTCACTAAAACCTGGATAAGACATGGCACTGGAGATTTATTTTTAATCCCTATATAGTAAGGTAATATTCCCAAGATAAGAGTCCTTGGTATGTATATATGACTTTCATTATTTTAGCTTGAAAACACTATTCACATTCTAACATGTAAAAATATATTGTTTACACAAGGAGTTTATGGAAAACAAAGCCTATTCCAGGTTCTATAGGTAGAACCTATGTAACTAAAAATGTAGTATATTCTCTAAATTATATAATAGAACTTTTAGGGCTTTCCAGGTGGCAAAGTGGTAAAAAATCCATCTAATAACGCTGGAAACTCAAGAGATGTGGGTTCTATTCCTGGGTCTGGAAGATCCCCTGAAGCAGAAAATGTCAACTCACTCAGTATTCTTGCCTGGAAAATTTCATAGACAGAGGAACCTGGCAGACTAGTCGATGGGGTCACAAAGAGTTGGACACAACTAAGCCTGCATCCATGTAACCACAAATTGAGCTATTGAAATATGGCCAGCCTAAATTAAGATGCAGAGCAAGTATAAAACACACACCAGATTTTTAAAATGTATTATAAAAATAAAGTAGCTTATTAATAATGTTATATTAATTACATGTTGAATGATAATATTTTGGATATGGAAATTTCAATATAATACATTGAAATTATTTTCATCTCTTTCTTTTTGCATTTAATGCAGCTGCTAAAATGTTGTAAATTATATATGTCACTCATATCCATGCCTTGCATTCAGTTTCTCTTGGACAGAGCTGTACAAACAGAGATAAAGCATTCTGGAATAAAAATGATGCCAGTGAACTGGGACCAAAAAAAAAATACTCTAACTGTCCTGGGGAAAGCACTAAGCTCTGACTGTCTAGTATTCAAATGGCACTATGAAACATGCCATAAAAGTCAGAAGTCTTTCAGTGAATCCTAGGTAAAAGCATGTAAATAGTGAGTCTCTATTTAGTGTGTAGAATTTTTAGGTATTATTACTTGTAGCTATTTCTATTGGTCTTCATTCTGTGGTTCCTTGTACATTATAGCCTATCCCCAACCAGCCCTTTCACAGACATCTTTCTTGATCAGGAAAGAGTGTTAAAGTGAAACCTACAAATCAAAATGTGCTAGAGAAATATAGGTAGATAGATTTAGATATATAATTTATATGTTTGTTATATATCTATATAATTATTAAAAATATATTTAGTGTTTAGTGTATATTTAGTGTTTAATATATATAATCCATTTCTCCAAGGAAATGGCAACCCACTCCAGTATTCTTGCCTGGAAAATCCCATAGACAGAGGAGTCTGGTGGGCTATAGTTTATGGGGTTGCAGAGAGTCATATATGACTGAGCACACACACACATATAAAATAATACAAGGTATAGAAATATATATATTAGGACTGTATCAGGTCATAAAGGAATTCCGTTTGTTATAAAAACTTGGTTTTCACCATGTAAACAATAGGGAGAACATTGAAGGACTTTAAACATAGAAGTAGTGTATCAGATTTTTATTTTTCTTACTGTCTTCTAGGAAGACAATAGATAGATAGGTAGATAGATTGAGAGGGAAAGAAAGAGATCTCACTAGAGACACTCCAGAGGTTTTGAGCCCAGCTATATAATCTCCCCACTACATCAGCTGTTACAAATATCTTGTGTGGAGAGCACTTTTGTGTTTGAGGCACTCCCCTTTGTTTTAGAAGGACTCAGTCTCTTAAGGACACCACAGCTTTTAGAGATGTAAATCAGCCTTGTGAGAGCCATTGGGCCTTGATCCCAATCTCTCATAAAGAGCCCTAAATATAACACATTCCATGGGAATAGTGGGTTTCTGTTTGAAACTCCAAAAGTTTCCTATCTATCATGCCGGTTCTTTGTGATCACCAAAAGTCTTGATGGATTTTGTCTCCTAGAGAACCCCCTTTATATGTGTCAAACTTTAAGCTCAGGATTAAAAAATAAATTTTAAAAAGCCAGTGGTTGTCAGCTCATCTTAAAAGGATCACCCTCCTTGGAATTTCAACTCACCTTGTGACCGTTGTTTCCACAACTGTTTGCTGTCTTTAATAATAGGATCTTTGTGATTTATCGAGTTTGTTTTAGCTGTACCAGGGGAATATTGGATCACCATGATCTCTTTTTCCCTGACCGGAAGCCAGAGTCTTTTATTTGTATGCTTCCTATAAAAAGAATGCTAAGTTGACTCCATTTCCATTAAAATTAGATATTTCCATTTGCATATTTTTATTTGGCATATAGAAGACATTTCCTAAAGTTTGATAAGTTAATGAAAAGCTATATAAACAAATTAAGAAATGGGCAACTTTTTAACTAGAGTACTGATTTTGCTCTGCAGCAGAACTGATTGGAATTTTGTATCCTCAGTAAGCAGGGTTGAACCTCAGTTATTAATCACATAGAGCCTCAAAGCTTTCAGCTGTATCATTATTACCTTTGTTAATAGTTCTTGTGTGGATTGAATGAGATCATTGCATATTAAAGACTTAGCAGAAAGCCTGCACATGATGGGCTTCCCAGATGATGCTAGTGCTATGGAACCCTCCTGCCACTGCAAGATACAGGAGATGCTGGTTCAATCACTTGGTCAGGAAGATCCTCTGGAGGAGGGCATGACAATCCACTCCAGTATTTTTTACTTGGAGAATCCCATGGACAGAGGAGCCTGGTGGACTATAGTCCTCAGGATCACAGAGAGTCAAGCACGACTGAAGAGACTTAGCACACACACATTGGCCCATGATAGGTTCTCATTATTTGGTAGTCATTATTGAGATATGTGCAACTCACTAAACTTCCTGAAAATGACATGAGAATCTTCATAGAAATTTTCAGATGTGAGCAATCTGATCAATAATTCTCTGAAATATTCTGAGCAAATTTTTCTTTAAAAAAACTGGGACTTAACAAAGACAACAAATGAGGTTAATACAGTATGATAAACTCTATATAACTCAATATAACATTAATGTAATAGTTCAAGCAATTGTTTTTATGCAATGAATCATAAATAAAACATATGAGGCTGGTATGATTTACCACATTTCCATATTTATCACATTATAAACTAGAGAAAATCTACACAAGAATGTCTAAGAAAAATGCTTCTAGCCTAGTTTTTATCTTCTCCCTTCATCACCCATTACTCTTTTGATCCACTAAAGGTGACTCATGCCTTCTGACAAAATGGCTGTTCCTGTGTGTCAGAGTTTAAGTATCAATTAGGGTGAACTCTCAGTGTCTCCGCTGTTCTCTGTTATCGTATATCAAGTCCTGAACATAAATCAGCTAGCTGCTCTGTGCTGGTTTGTTCTGACACAGAAGTCTTCATTTTTCCAATATGCTTATAATTGCTCTCTGCAGAGTGGTGAGGGATTGGAAACTTGAAGACAGAGGAGTGTGGGATTTTAGTTCAAGTGAAAGTGTTAGTTGCTCAGTTGTGTCTGAGTCTTTGCAACCCCATAGACTGTAGCCCACCAGGCTACAGTGGTCTATACTTGACTGGAATTCTCCAGGCAAGAATACTGGAGTGGGTAACCATTCCCTTCTCCAGGGGATCTTCCTAACCAATGGATCAAACCTGGGTCTCCTGCATTGCAGACAGACTTTTTTACTGTCTGAGCCACCAGGGAAGCCCAGATCCACTCTAATCTATATGGCTTTTCACATGTTACATAACCTCTCTGCACCTTAGTTTCCCCATCTAAAAAATGAGGTTAAAAATAGTACCAGAAAATTAGGATCAAAACCACAATGAGATATGACCTTACACCTACTAGGATAGTTACTCTTAAAAAAAAAAAATGCAGAAAATAAAAAATGTTGCTGAGGATATAGAGAAATCAGAACCCAGGACACCATTGGTGAGAAAATAAAATAATGAAGCCAGTATGAAAAACAGTGTGCTATTTCCTTAAACAATTAAAAATAGAATTACCATATGATTCAGCAATTCTACTTTGAGTGGTAAAGAACCCACCTGCCAATGCAGGAGATATAAGACCCCAGGGTTCCATCCCTGGGTCCAGAAGATCCCTGGAGGAGGGCATGGCATCCCACTCCAATATTTTTGCCTGGAGAATCCCATGAACAGAGGAGTCCGGTAGGCTACAGTCCATGGGATCACAGAGTCAGACATGACTGAAGTAACTTAGCATGCATGTAAATATACATTCAAAGGAATTGAAAGCTGTATTGAAAGAGAAATTTGCCCTCTCAACTTCATTATAGCAAGATTCACAGTAACCAAGAAGTGAAAGCAACCTGAGTGGTCATCAGCTGAGGAATGGATAGATAAAATGTGGTTATATGTACGCAGTGGAAAAGAGAAAGAAATCCTGTGGGATATTACAACATGGATGAATCCTGAGGACATTATGTTAAGTGAAATAAGCCAGTTAAAAAAAAGACAAATGATGCTTGATTCTACTTCTGAGGTATCAATTCAGTTCAGTTCAGTTGCTCAGTCGGGTCTGACTCTTTGTGACCCCATGACCTGCAGCACACCAGGCCTTCCTGTCCATCACCAACTCCCAGAGTTTATCCAAACTCATGTCCATTGAATCGGTGATGCCATCCAGCCATCTCATTCTCTGTAGTCCCCTTCTCCTCCTGCCCTCAATCTTTCCCAGCATCAGGGTCTTGTCAAATGAATTAGTTCTTCACATCAGGTGGCCAAAGTATTGGAGTTTCAGCTTCAACATCAGTCCTCCCAATGAACACCATGGACTGATCTCCTTTAGGATGGACTGGTTGGTTCTCCTTGCAGTCCAAGGGACTCTCAATAGCCTTCTTCAACACCACAGTTCAAAAGAATTAATTCTTCCATTCTCAGCTATCTTTATAGTCCAAATCTCATATCCATAAATAACCACTGGAAAAACCATAGCCTTGACTAGACGGACCTTTGTTGACAAAGTGATGTCTCTGCTTTTTAATATGCTGAGGTTGGTCATAATTCTCCTTCCAAGGAGTAAGCATTTTTTAATTTCATGGCTACAATCACCATCTGCAGTGATTTTTGAGCGCCCCCCCCCTCAAAAAAATCAGCCACTGTTTCCACTGTTTCCCCATCTATTTCCTATGAAGCGATGGGACCAGATGCCATGATCTTCATTTTCTGAATGTTGAGCTTTAAGCCAACTTTTTCACTCTCCACTTTCACTTTCATCAAGAGGCTCTTAGTTCTTCTTCACTTTCTGCCATAAGGGTGGTGTCATCTGCATATCTGAGGTTGTTGATATTTCTCCTGGCAATCTTGATTCCTGCTTGTGCTTCTTCCAGTCCAGCGTTTCTCATGATGTACTCTGCATAGAAGTTAAATGAGCAGGGTGACAATATACAGCCTTGACGTACTCCTTTTCCTATTTGGAACCAGTCTGTTGTTCCATGTCCAGTTCTAACTGTTGCTTCCTGACCTGCATACAGGTTTCTCAAGAGGCAGGTCAGGTGGTCTGGTATTCCCATCTCTCCCAGAATTTTCCACAGTTTAGTGTGATCCATGCAGTCAAAGGCTTTGGTATAGTCAATAAAGCAGAAATAGATGCTATTCTGGAACTCTTGCTTTTTTGGTGATCCAGGGGATGTTGGCAATTTGATCTCTGGTTCCTCTGCCTTTACTAAAACCAGCATGAATATCTTGAAGTTCACGGTTCACATATTGATGAAATCTGGCTTGGAGAATTTTGAGCATTACTTTACTAAAGTGTGAGATGAGTGCAATTGTGCAGTAGTTTGAGCATTCTTTTTTTATATATAAATGTATTTATTTTAATTGGAGACTAATTACTTTACAATATTGTAATGGTGGTATTGCCACTACAATATTGTAGTGGTTTTGCCATACATTGACATGAATCCACCATGAGTGTACAAATGTTCCCTATCCTGAACCCTCCTCCACCTCCCTCCCCATCCCATCCCTCTGGGTCATTCCAGTGCACTAGCCCTGAGCGCCCTGTTTAATGCATCGAACGTGGACTGGTGATTCATTTCACATATGATAATATACATATTTTAATGTCATTCTCCGAAATTATCCCAACCTCGTCCTCTGCCACAGATTCCAAATGACTGTTGTATACATCTCTGTCTCTTGCTGTCTTGCATATAGGGTTTTCATCACCATCTTTCTAAATTCCACATGTATGTGTTAATATAGTGTATTGATGTTTTTCTTTCTGGCTTACTTTACTCTGTATAATCGGCTCCAAGTTCATCCACCTCATTAGAACCGATTCAAATGTATTCTTTTTAATGGTTGAGTAATATTCCACTGTGTATATGTACCACAGCTTTCTTATCCATTTGTCTGCCGATAGACATCTAGGTTGCTTCCATGTCCTGGCTATTATAAACAGTGCTGCGATGAACATTGGGGTACATGTGTCTCTTTCAATTCTGGTTTCCTCAGTGTGTATGCCCAGCAGTGAGATTTCTGGGTCATAAGGCAGTTCTATTTCCATTTTTTTAAGGAATACCCACCCTGTTCTCATAGTGGCTGTACTAGTTTGCATTCCCACCAACAGTGTAAGAGGGTTCCCTTTTCTCCACACCCTCTCCAGCATTTATTGCTTGTAGACTTTTGAATTGCAGCCATTCTGACTGGCGTGAAATGGTACCTCATTTTGGTTTTAATTTGCATTTCTCTGACAATGAATGATATTGAGCATCTTTTCATGTGTTTGTTAGCCATCTATATGTCTTCTTAGGAGAAATGTCTGTTTAGTTCTTTGGCCCATTTTTTGATTGGGTCGTTTATTTTTCTGGGATTGAGCTACAGGTATTGCTTGTATATTTTTGAGATTAATTCTTTGTCAGTTGCTTCATTTGCTATTACATTCTCCCATTCTGAAGGCTGTCTTTTAACCTGCTTATAGTTTCCTTTGTTGTGCAAAAGCTTTTAATTTTAATTAGGGCCCATTTGTTTATTTTTGCTTTTATTTCCAATACTCTGGGCGGTGGGTCATAGAAGATCCTGTTGTGATTTATGTCAGAGAGTGTTTTGCCTATTTTTTCCTCTAGGAGTTTTATAATTTCTGGTCTTATGTTTAGATCTTTAATCCATTTTGAGTTTATTTTTGTGTATGGTGTTAGAGTGCAATTGTGCGGTAGTTTGAGCATTCTTTGGCATTGCCTTTTTTCGGAATGGGAATGAAAACTGACCTTTTCCTGTCCTGTGGCCACTGCTGAGTTTTCCAAATTTGCTCACAAACTACCACACAATTGCACTTATCTCACATGCTAGTAAAGTAATGCTCAAAATTCTCCAAGCCAAGCTTCAGCAATACATGAACCGTGAACTTCCTGATGTTCAAGCTGGTTTTAGAAAAGGCAGAGGAACCAGAGATCAAATTGCCAACATCTGCTGGATCATGGAAAAAGCAAGAGAGTTCCAGAAAAACATCTATTTCTGCTTTATTGACTATGCCAAAGCTTTTGACTGCGTGGATCACACTAAACTGTGGAAAATTCTGAAAAAGATGGGAATACCAGACCACCTGACCTGCCTCTTGAGAAGTCTGTATGCAGGTCAGGAAGCAACAGTTAGAACTGGACATGGAACAGCAGACTGGTTCCAAATAGGAAAAGGAGTACGTCAAGGCTGTATATTGTCACCCTGCTCATTTAACTTCTATGCAGAGTACATCATGAGAAACGCTGGACTGGA
>SJYT01073862.1:75926-143673 GCA_006410635.1 Cephalophus harveyi | reverse complement strand
TGGTGATGGACAGGGAGGCCTGGCATGCTGCGATTCATGGGATCGCAAAGAGTCAGACATGACTGAGTGACTGAACTGAACTGAACTGATGGTGTTAGAAAGTGTTTTAGTTTCATTCTTTTACAAGTGGTTGACCAGTTTTCCCAGCACCACTTGTTAAAGAGATTATCTTTTCTCCATTGTATATTCTTGCCTTCTTTGTCAAAGATAAGGTGTCCAAAGCTGTGTGGATTTATCTCTGGGCTGTCTATTTTGTTCCATTGATCTATATTTCTGTCTTTGTGCCAGTACCATACTGTCTTGATGACTGTGGCTTTGTAATAGAGCCTGAAGTCAGGCAAGTTAATTCCTCCAGTTCCATTCTTCTTTCTCAAGATTGCTTTGGCTATTCAAGGTTTTTTGTATTTCCATACAAATTGTGAAATTGTTTGTTCTAGTTCTGTGAAAAATACTGTTGTTAGCTTGATAGGTATTGCACTGAATATATAGATTGCTTTGGGTAGTATACTCATTTTCACTATATTGATTCTTCTGATCCATGAACATGGTATATTTCTCCATCTGTTTGTGTCCTCTTTGATTTCTTTCACCAGTGTTTTGTATTTTTCTATATATAGGTCTTTTGTTTCTTTAGGTAGATATATTCCTAAGTATTTTATTCTTTTCGTTGCAGTGGTGAATGGAATTGTTTCCTTAATTTTTCTTTCTGTTTTCTCATTGTTAGTGTATAGGAATGCAAGGGATTTCTCTGTGTTAATTTTATATTCTGTAACTTTACTGTATTCATTGATTAGCTCTAGTAATTTTCTGGTGGAGTCTTTATGGTTTTCTATATAGAGGATCATTTCATCTGCAAACAGTGAGAGTTTTACTTCTTCTTTTGCAATCTGGATTCCTTTTATTTCTTTTTCTGCTCTGATTGCTGTGGCCAAAACTTCCAAAACTATGTTGAATAGTAGTGATGAGAGTGGGCACCATTGTCTCATTCCCGACTTTCAGGGAAATGCTTTCAATTTTTCACTACTGAGGATAATATTTGCTGTGGGTTTGACATATATAGCTTTTATTATGTTGAAGTGTGTTCCTTATATTCCTGCTTTCTGGAGAGTTTTTGTCATAAATAAATGTTAAATTTTGTCAAAGGCTTTCTCTGCATCTATTGAGATAATCATATGGTTTTTATCTTTCAATTTGTTAATGTGTTGTATTACATTGATTGATTTGCAGGTATTGAAGAATCCTTGAATCTTTGGGATAAAGCCCACTTGGTCATGATGTATGATCTTTTTAATGTGCTGTTGGATTCTGTTTGCTAGAATTTTGTTAAGGATTTTTGCATCTATGTTCTTCAGTGATATTGGCCTGTAGTATTCTTTTCTTGTGGCATCTTTGTCAGGTTTCGGTATTAGGGTGATGGTGGCCTCACAGAATGAGTTTGGAAGTTTACCTTCCTTTGCAATTTTCCGAAAGAGTTTGAATAGGATAGGTGTTAGCTCTTCTCTAAATTTTTGGTATAATTCAGCCTTGAAGCCGTCTGGTCCTGGGCTTTTGTTTGATGGAAGATTTCGGATTATAATTTTAATATCCATGCTTGTGATGGGTCTGTTAAGATTTTCTATTTCTTCCTGGTTCAGTTTTGGAAAGTTGTACTTTTCTAAGAATTTGTCCATTTCTTCCAACTTGTCCACTTTATTGGCATAAAAGTTGCTGATAGTAGTCTCATGATCCTTTGTATTTCTGTGTTGTCTGTTGTGATCTCTCCATTTTCATTTGTAATTTTGTTGATTTGATTCTTCTCCCTTTGTTTCTTGATGAGTCTGGCTAATGTTTTGTTAATTTTATTTATCTTCTCAAAGAATCAGCTTTTGGCTTTGTTGATTTTTGCTATGGTCTCTTTTCTTTTTTTCGCATTTATTTCTGCCCTAATTTTTAAGATTTCTTTTCTTCTACTAACCCTGGGGTTCTTCATTTCTTCCTTTTCTAGTTGCTTTAGGTGTAGAGTTAGGTTATTTATTTGACCTTTTTCTTTTTTCTTGAGGTATGCCTGTATTGCTATTCCCCTTAGCACTGCTTTTACAGTGTCCAATAGGTTTTGGGTTGTTGTCTTTTCATTTTCATTCGTTTCTATGCATATTTTGATTTCTTTTTTTATTTCTTCTGTGATTTGTTGGTTATTCAGAAGTGTGTTGTTCAGCCTCCATATGTTGGAATTTTTAGTAGTTTTTCTCCTGTAATTGAGATCTAATCTTACTGCATTGTGGTCAGAAAAGATGCTTGGAATGATTTCTGGTTCTCATTTCCTTCTCCAGAAGATCTTCCTGACCCAGGGATTGAACCTGGGTCTCCTGCGTTGTAGGCAGACACTTGCCATCTGAGCCACCAGGGAAGTCCAAAGTGAGGACACAGTCCTTTGTAAATATTTCTTGCATCTTCTCAATCCTTGTCTCCAGGCTATTTATCTGGAACTCCACTTTGTTTTCAAGATATGGATCATTTTCACTATCATTATTTGGAATTCTTTATCAGGTATATTCCCTATCTCTTCCTCTTTTGTTTGGTTTGGTGGGCATTTATCCTGTTCCTTTGCCTGCTAAGTATTTCTCTGTCTTTTCATCTTGTTTACATTGCTGTGTTTGGGGTAGCCTTTCCTCATTCTGGCAGTTTGTGGTTCATCTTTATTGTAGAGGTTCCTCGCTGTGGGTGGGGTTGGATGGGTTGCTTGTCAAGCTTTCCTGGTTAGGGAAATTTGTGTCAGTGTTCTGATGGGTGGAGCTATATTTCTTCTCTCTGGAGTTCACTGAAGTGTCCAATAATAAGTTTTGAGATTTAAATTGGTTTGGTGTGACTTTGGGAAGCCTGTATATTGAAGCTCAGGGCTATGTTCCTGTGTTGCTGGAGAATTTGCATGGTATGTTTTGCTCTGGAACTTGTTGACCCTTGGGTGGCGGTTGGTTTCAGTGTATGTATGGAGGCTTTTGATGAGCTTCTGTCAATTAATGTTCCCTGGTATCAGGAGTTCTCTGGTGTTCTCAGGGTTTGGACTTAAGCCTCCAGCCTCTGGTTTTCAGTCTTATCCTTACAGTAGCCTCAAGACTTCTCCATCTCCTTTCAAAGACAATGGGCTGCCTTTCTGGGTGCCTGATGTCCTCTGCCAGCATTCAGAAGTTGTTTTGTGGAATTTGCTCAGCGTTCAAAAGTTCTTTCAGTGAATTTGTGGGGGAGAATTAATAATAATTTGTGGGGGAGAAAGTGGTCTCCCTGTCCTATTCCTCTGCCATCTTAGGACCACCACAGTTTGAGCATTCTTATCTGGAGAAGCCAAATTCATAGAAACAAAAAGTAGAATGATGGTTTTCAGGGGCTTGGAGAAGGAAATGATGAGGAGTTGTTGTTTAATAGGTATAGAATTTCAATTTGGCAAGTTTAAAAATTTTTGGCTATGCTTCCACAACAATATAAATATATTGAACACCCCTGAACTTGACAGTTAGCAATGGTTAAGATGGTAGATTTTACATTATGCAGTTTTTATCACAATAAAAAATAATTTAAAAAGATACTATCCAGCTCAGAGCTATTGTGAATGTCAAATAATATATATCAAGTGCTATGTTAAAAAACAATAATTGAAACATTGTAAGTACCCAAAATTGTCAACTTTTACTGCTACTTGAGAACTGAATTTCTTTGTCCACCATTTTTCTTTTGTTGGTGCTGAGGCTTGCTAAACACTGCTTATGCAATGGATGAATTTTATATAAGTGTGCTTTTATAATGGAAAGTGCATCTAAGCTTTTTACATCCAGGAAGTACACCTGTAGTAGACATAATTCATGGCTTAATCCCTACTGTTAGGAAGTTTAGCTGTCTCATACTAGATTTTTTTTTTTTTTTTTTTTGCTATATGTCATTTCATTTATATTATGTATGAGCTATGGAAGTCCACTGAAACTAAATAAAAATATAACTGATATTTTCTGTATGATATTTTCTAAACTCACAGTTTAGAATGGGACTTACATAGATCACTTCTTATAATTATGTAGTGAGTGAGTCAGTGAAGTCACTCAGTTGCGACCCCATGGACTGTAGCCCACCATGCTCCTCCATCCATGGAATTTTCTAGGCAAGAGTACTAGAATGGGTTGCCATTTCCTTCTCCAATAATTGTGTAACTATGATTATTTATAGCAGCATGTGGACAAGAGGTATTTTCTTTGGTTTTTATCCCCACTGGCATATATCATTCTTGAACACCTTCTGTCTCTTCAATTAAAGTTTACAAAAAAAAAAAAATGGATAAAATCAAGGTTAATTTTTTTTCGTGTTTACCTAGATTTAAGAAAAAAATGCAACCACTGAACAGCTGTGGTTTCTATCATGATCTGTTATTTTTATATGCAGTGGCAGAACTTGTAGGTTTGCCTTGCTTGCAAGCTTACTAAGATTGTGTTTTGCATATGATTGAGGAGTACTTTGCAATCTATTCCGTGTTACCAGTTCTATAAAAGCGTCTACTAGCGTGCTGTCACTCTTCAGTCTCTTGCCAGAAAATATATACATTGTCTGAGGCATAAATCTCCATCTTCAGTGGTATAATGTGTTATAGATGAGTAATCTAAATTTTTAAGATGAGAAAGCAAGTAAAAACCTATTCCACAAAATTGTCATAACATGCACTATACCTGAAAAAGAACTCTTATGGAACCCCCTTCAATGTGAATGCTTCATTCACATTGTAGCAGCTGTGATTGTAATCAGTTTTAAATGAAGTGTTCCACAGAAAAGGGTTGAGCACACATGTTATGCAAAGTTAGAATACCCAAATATATCTCCTTGTCTTGTTTGTCATCAGATGAATGAAAGCTTATCTGCTGCACTTCATGAAATCTAAAAATACTCTATACACCTCATCAATGTAAAACAGTGTCTATCCTTGAAACCTACTCCTCAATTACTCAGCTGTGATCCATTTGTTTGATGCATCCCTTAAAAGTAAAAAGTTATAAAGACATGTAAATGATATGTAGCTTTAAAAGACAGTATTAATAGTTCTAAAATCTCCTCATTACTTTGACAGTATTTCTCTCTTCAAAACTTTGAATTGATATGAGAATATAATTTTTCTCTTAAAGTATTTCTAAAAACTGAGATTTTCCTTATTAATTAATTAGAATGCACTAATTTCTCTTGAGGACACTACTGTTTTGCCCTTTTTAAAAATATATGGGACAGTACAAGTGTTCTATGTGTCTGTTCTATGGAACTGGAGTGTATAACTTCAACAGAGAGTGTTCCTGTGGCATCCACAGAATCATGAATTTCTTCTGAAAGTATACAAACACTTAGTAGTGATTTGTCCCTGTAAGAATGATCCATATCTTTGCCTAGAGAAAGTTGTGTGCCTACTTGAAATTTAATACTTCCTACACTCAAGCTTCTTTTGATCCTGGCTACAAAGATAATGTGTCTATCTTTAACCACATTTCACAGGATATCTAATTCTCTTAGAATTACCAAAATATCCTTCTTAAGTAGCTATGACTTTCTTTTTTATCATCTAGTTTATATAGCCTATTGGGTTAGAAACCAGAATTACCACTAGCTTCTGTCATTTTCCTTCTCTGTGATTTGGATCCTGATGTAAATTTACTTTCTAGCCACTCCTGACCTTAGACTTACCATTGGCAGAAAAATCCTCATAGAAAAATTCCTGTAATACTGTTGTTATCCACAAAACTCTCGAACTTTCAGCTGTCTCCCAGATTGCCTACTAAACCCTGCTTACCTGCCTTTCATATCACAGCTCCCTCTGTGTTGAACTGCTCGGCTCTGCTCTTCTTTGGCTACATTTCTGAATTTGAATTATTCCAGATCCAGTCTTAGAGGCAGATTTTCACCCTGGTTTCTGATCATCCCTTCACCTCAACGATGTTACACTGATGTGAATTCCCTCTAAACTTCATATTTTCTCCTGTCTGATGGCATGAACCATAGGAATCGTACATTGGGATTGGACATGAAATTAATGATTTTTACATATATCTTATGTGAAGAGACTGTGGGATTTTGCTAAGCATGAATTGTATGTATTTTACTACATTACTGTAAAAAATAATTAGTGCAAAAGCATGTTAATAAACCAATGAATAGCTAAATTCCAAACTAATAATATGGAAGCTTACTGTCTTTGTTTATATAACTATATAATAAAATTATTATTATTATTATTATTGAACTCTTTAAGCCCTTAAGTCTGGACTTTTAGAAGAGCCTTCATCTAACCTAGCCTAAGTTAGATACGAATCTCATTTTGTTCTTTCTAAAATTGTCTGCTTTTTATCTCAAAATTTTCTTAATATATTTCATTGTTTTATCACAATGTTAGATTATTCTTAGAATCATAAAATAACTCATTTATTGAATAAAATTTTTGTAATGATATGATCTTATTTAATTTTCATACCTCTAGAGATAAGTATTCTAAATGCTATTATGTAATGTGAAGAGGCTATAAAATTGGAAAGATAAATTTCTTGTCCTAATTGCTAGGTCAGACTGCAAGACCATGCTCTTTCCTCTCTTTTGTTCCCTGTTTAAGTAAACCTGGTCACTTTATCCCCTTTTCATCCTCTTCTACACTTATCACCCTTGTGGTTCAGACATTAAAGCATCTGTCTACAATGCGGGAGACCTGGGTTCCATCCCTGGGTCGGGATGATCCACTGGAGAAGGAAATGGCAATCCACTCCAGTACTATTACCTGGAAAATCCCATGAACAGAAGAGCCTGGTAGGCTACAGTCCATGGGGTCGGAAAGAGTCAGACACGACTGAGCGACTTCACTTCACACCTATCACACTTATTTACAAAGTGACAGTTGCCTCAAATCTACTTAAGAGCTTATCTAGTTATTTAAATATGAGAGAGTACAGGGATGGTACAGCCAGAGCCCAGCAATACAAACAGGAAGGCTTAATCTTATGCTTCCCAAAGTATCATTCACCTTTACTGAACCCCTTTCAAACATCAACATATTTTGGGTCTTTACATTGTTCCAAAGCATCCAATATTTACAGAATGAGGAAACATATGACTAAAATCAAATCATGTATCCCATTACACTTTTTCACATAATTATTATTATATTTATCTACCTTGGGGAGGGGGGAGGGGCAGATGGCTATGGCTTCCCAGATGGTGTAGTGGTAAAGAACCTGCCTGCCAATGCAGGATACATGAGACACAGGTTTGATCCCTTGGTCAGGAAGATCCCCTGGAGGAGGAAATGACAACTCACTCCAATATTCTTGCCTGGAGAGACTCATGGACAGAGGAGCCTGGTAGACTAAAGTCTATAGAGTTGAAAAGAATCAGACACAACTGAAGTGACTTAGCACACCTAGAATATACACATTCTAAAAGTTTTTATATATTAATATTTGGATTAAATACATTTTAAACACTATTGTTATATACATTACACTTATATAGCACAAGTAAATTATTATAATGATGCACATTATACATATGTAGATATAAGTTCATATAACATATATAATTAGTAGACATAAGTATATATTAAGATATGTATATATATTAATATACTTCTTAAAATTCTGATGCCGATGTTGAATTTTCATGACACTCAAATGATACTGTCCTTTCCTTTCTGCTACAAATCCACATTCTCAATGCACATACCTACACACACACACACACACACACAAAGCAAGGGTGGGCCAAAATTTGTTTTCTCTTAGTATTAACTAATTTGGTTAAGTTGTAGGTGTATTTTCCTTAATGATTCAAATGTTTCTCTCTGTTAGAATCTACATTATTTATTATACCCATTTTTTAATATTAAATACATAATATTAGCTAGAATCTGTCACTTCTAAATAGAGAAAACTCCTATTTAAATTGGTTTAAGAAATATTGAAGTCATTCTCAAAAACAGTAACAGATAGTTCAAAGAAAAGTAAACACAGTTTAGAATCTCTACAGTTGAACATCAGTAAACTGTATATAGAAGTAATCTTCCTCATCCTTTTCTCTGTTAAATACTAGCATAATATTCAACAGTGAAAGGCTAAACACTTTCTATCTAAGATTAGGAACAAGGCAACAATATTCTTACTTATTCTGTTTAATATCATAGCCAATGAAATAAGGCAAGAAAGTGAAATAAGATACAAAGTTATTGGAAACAATTTAAATAGTCATTATTTTCAGATGACATGATCATGTCCAGAAAACCCAAGAAGATTTACAAAAGACCACAAATAACTGGAACCAATAAGTGAATTTAATAAGGTTACAAAAATGTGCTTACCTGGCAGCTTAGACAGTAAAGAGTCTGCCTGCAATGCAGCAGACCCAGGTTCTATCCCTGGGTGAGGAAGATCCCTGAAGAAGGGAATAGCTACCGATTCCAGTATTCTTGCCTGGGAAATCCTATGGACAGAGGAGCCTGTGGGCTACAGTCAATGCGTTCACAAAGAATCAGACATGACTGAGTGAATAACACTTCAAAAATAAAAGGTCAATATAAAAATTAATTATGTTTCTGTACTAGCAATGGGAAATCAGAAGATGAAATGTTAAAACAAACATCCTCATATATAATAGCATTACAATATTTATGAATAGACTTAATGATATAATTAAATGACCTGCTCAATACAAAATATTACAAAGAGAAATTAAGGAATGTATAAACAAATGGTGAGATGTTTTGTGTTTCTGCATGGAAATTTCAATATTTTTTAACAGAGTGATGTCACTAAATCAAAGAACTCAAATACAAAAGAGGACATATTGCATGGGAAAGGGAAAGTTATACCCAACTGAATGCAGATTTCCAAAGAATATCACGGAGAGGTAAGACAGCTTTCTTAAAAGAACAGTGCAAAGAAATAGAGGAAAACAATAGAATGGGAAAGACTAGAGAGGTTTTCAAGAAAATTGAAGATACCAAGGGAACATTTCCTTCTTGGATGGGCACAATCAAGGACAGAAACAGTAAGGACCTAAAATAAGTAGAAGAGATTAAGAAAAAGTTGCAAGAATACACAGAACTATTAAAAAAAAAAAAAAAAGACTTAATAGCCCAGATGGCCACAGTTGTATGGTCACTTATGTAGAGCCAGATATCTTGTAGTATGAAGTCAAGTAGGCCTTACAAAGCATTACTATGAACAAAGCTAGTGGAGATATTTCAAATCCTAAAAGATGATGCTGGGAAAGTGCTACAACTCAATATGCCAACAAATTTGGAAAACTCAGTTGGCCACAGGATTGGAAAAAAAAAAGAAATCAGTTTTCATTCCATTCTCAAAGAAGTGCAGTGCCAAAGGATATTCAAACTACTGTAGAAGTATGTTCATCTCACAGGTTAGCAAAGTAATGCTCAAAATCCTTCAAGCTAGGCACTAGCTGTATGTGAACCAAGAACTTTCAGATGTATAATCTAGATTTAGAAAAGGCAGAGGAACCAGAGATAAAATTGCCAACATTTCTTTGGATCATGAAAAAAGCAAGGGAATTCCAGAAAAACATCTACTTCTGCTTCACTGACTACCCTAAAGCCTTTGACTGTGTGGATCACAATGAACTGGAATATTCTTTTTTTTTTTTTTTGTTAATTTTTATTTTTACTTTATTTTGCTATACAATACTGTATTGGTTTTGCCATACATTGACATGAATCCACCACGGGTGTATATGAGTTCCCAGTCCTCAACCTCCCTCCCACCTCCCACCCCATATCATCTTTCTGGACCATCCCCGTGCCCCAGCCCCAAACATCCTGTATCCTGTATAGAACATAGACTGGCAATTCGTTTCTTACCTGATAGTATACATGTTTCAATGCCATTCTCCCAAATCATCCCACCCTCTCCCTCTCCCACAGAGTCCAAAAGTCCGTTCTATACATCTGTGTCTCTTTTGCTGTCTCTCTTAGAGGGTTATCATTACCATCTTTCTAAATTCCATATATATGTGTTAGTATACTGTATTAGTGTTTTTCTTTCTGGCTTACTTCACTCTGTATAATAGGTTCCAGTTTCATCCATCTCATTAGAACTTATTCAAATGTATTCTTTCTAATGGCTGAGTAATATTCCACTGTCTATATGTACCACAGCTTTCTTATCCATTCATCTGCTGATGGACATCTAGGTTGTTTCCATGTCCTGGCTATTACAAACAGTGCTGCAATGAATATTGGGGTACACATGTCTCTTTCAATTCTGGTTTCCTCAGTGTGTATGCCCAGCAGTGGGATTGCTGGGTCATAAGGCAGATCTATTTGCAATTTTTAAAGGAATCTCCACACTGTTGTCCATAGTGGCTGTACTAGTTTGCATTCCCACCAGCAGTGTAAGAGGGTTCCCTTTTCTCCACACCCTCTCCAGCATTTATTGCTTGTGGACTTTTGGATCGCAGCCATTCTGACTGGCGTGAAATGGTACCTCCTTGTGGTCTTGATTTGCGTTTCTCTGATAAAGAGTGATGTTGAGCATCTTTTCATGTGTTTGTTAGCCATCCGTATGTCTTCTTTGGAGAAATGTCTATTTAGTTCTTTGGCCCATTTTTTGATTGGGTCATTTATTTTTCTGGACTTGAGCTGCATGAGTTGCTTGTATATTTTTGAGATTAGTTGTTTGTCAGTTGCTTCATTTGCTATTGTTTTCTCCCATTCAGAAGGCTGTCTTTTTACTTTGCTTAGAGTTTCCTTTGTTGTGCAGAAGCTTTTAATTTTAATTAGATCCCATTTGTTTATTTTTGCTTTTATTTCCAGTATTCTGGGAGGTGGATCATAGAGGATCCTGCTGTGATTTATGTCGGAAAGTGTTTTGCCTATGTTCTCCTCTAGGAGTTTTATAGTTTCTGGTCTTACGTTTAGATCTTTAATCCATTTTGAGTTTATTTTTGTGTGTGGTGTTAGAAAGTGATCTAGTTTCATTCTTCTACAAGTGGTTGACCAGTTTTCCCAGCACCACTTGTTAAAGAGATTGTCTTTACTCCATTGTATATTCTTGCCTCCTTTGTCGAAGATAAGGTGTCCATAGGTGTGTGGATTTATCTCTGGGCTTTCTATTTTGTTCCATTGATCTATATTTCTGTCTTTGTGCCAGTACCATACTGTCTTGATGACTGTGGCTTTGTAGTAGAGCCTGAAGTCAGGCAGGTTGATTCCTCCAGTTCCATTCTTCTTTCTCAAGATTGCTTTGGCTATTCGAGGTTTTTTGTATTTCCATACAAATCTTGAAATTATTTGTTCTAGTTCTGTGAAAAATACCGCTGGTAGCTTGATAGGGATTGCATTGAATCTGTAGATTGCTTTGGGTAGTATACTCATTTTCACTATATTGATTCTTCCGATCCATGAACATGGTATATTTCTCCATCTATTAGTGTCCTCTTTGATTTCTTTCATCAGTGTTTTATAGTTTTCCATATATAGGTCTTTAGTTTCTTTAGGTAGATATATTCCTAAGTATTTTATTCTTTTCGTTGCAATGGTGAATGGAATTGTTTCCTTAATTTCTTTTTCTACTTTCTCATTATTAGTGTATAGGAATGCAAGGGATTTCTGTGTGTTGATTTTATATCCTGCAACTTTACTATATTCATTGATTAGCTCTAGTAATTTTCTGGTGGAGTCTTTAGGATTTTCTATGTAGAGGATCATGTCATCTGCAAACAGTGAGAGTTTTACTTCTTCTTTTCCAATTTGGATTCCTTTTATTTCTTTTTCTGCCCTGATTGCTGTGGCCAAAACTTCCAGAACTATGTTGAATAGTAGCGGTGAAAGTGGGCACCCTTGTCTTGTTCCTGACTTTAGGGGAAATGCTTTCAGTTTTTCACCATTGAGGATAATGTTTGCTGTGGGTTTGTCATATATAGCTTTTATTATGTTGAGGTATGTTCCTTCTATTCCTACTTTCTGGAGAGTTTTTATCATAAATGGATGTTGAATTTTGTCAAAGGCCTTCTCTGCATCTATTGAGATAATCATATGGCTTTTATTTTTCAATTTGTTAATGTGGTGAATTACATTGATTGATTTGCGGATATTGAAGAATCCTTGCATCCCTGGGATAAAGCCCACTTGGTCATGGTGTATGATCTTTTTAATGTGTTGTTGGATTCTGATTGCTAGAATTTTGTTAAGGATTTTTGCATCTATGTTCATCAGTGATATTGGCCTGTAGTTTTCTTTTTTGGTGACATCTTTGTCAGGTTTTGGTATTAGGGTGATGGTGGCCTCATAGAATGAGTTTGGAAGTTTACCTTCCTCTGCAATTTTCTGGAAGAGTCTCAGTAGGATAGGTGTTAGCTCTTCTCGAAATTTTTGGTAGAATTCAGCTGTGAAGCCGTCTGGACCTGGGCTTTTGTTTGCTGGAAGATTTCTGATTACAGTTTCAATTTCCGTGCTTGTGATGGGTCTGTTAAGATTTTCTATTTCTTCCTGGTTCAGTTTTGGAAGTTTGTATTTTTCTAAAAATTTGTCCATTTCTTCCACGTTGTCCAATTTATTGGCATATAATTGCTGATAGTAGTCTCTTATGATCCTTTGTATTTCTGTGTTGTCTGTTGTAATCTCTCCATTTTCATTTCTAATTTTATTGATTTGATTTTTCTCTCTTTGTTTCTTGATGAGTCTGGCTAATGGTTTGTCAATTTTATTTATTTTTTCAAAGAACCAGCTTTTGGCTTTGTTGATTTTTGCTATAGTCTCTTTTGTTTCTTTTGCATTTATTTCTGCCCTAATTTTTAAGATTTCTTTCCTTCTATTAGCTCTGGGGTTCTCCATTTCTTCCTTTTCTAGTTGCTTTAGGTGTAGAGTTAGGTTATTTATTTGACTTTTTTCTTGCTTCTTGAGGTGTGCCTGTATTGCTATGAACTTTCCTCTTAGCACTGCTTTTATAGTGTCCCATAGGTTTTGGGTTGTTGTGTTTTCATTTTCATTCGTTTCTATACATATTTTGATTTCTTTTTTGATTTCTTCTGTGATTTGTTGGTTATTTAGAAGTGTGTTGTTCAGCCTCCATATGTTGGAATTTTTAATAGTTTTTCTCTTGTAATTGAGATCTAATCTTAATGCATTATGGTCAGAAAAGATGCTTGGAATGATTTCGATTTTTTTGAATTTATCAAGGTTAGATTTATGGCCCAGGATGTGATCTATCCTGGAGAAGGTTCCGTGAGCACTTGAGAAAAAGGTGAAATTCATTGTTTTGGGGTGAAATGTCCTATAGATATCAATTAGGTCTAATTGTTCTATTGTATTATTTAAAGTTTGGGTTTCTTTGTTAATTTTCTGTTTAGTTGATCTGTCCATAGATGTAAGTGGGGTATTAAAGTCTCCCACTATTATTGTGTTATTGTTAATATCTCCTTTCATACTTGTTAGCATTTGTCTTACATATTGCGGTGCTCCTATGTTGGGTGCATATATATTTATAATTGTTATGTCTTCTTCTTGGATTGATCCTTTGATCATTATGTAGTGGCCTTCTTTGTCTCTTTTCACAGCCTTTGTTTTAAAGTCTATTTTATCGGATATGAGTATGGCTACTCCTGCTTTCTTTTGGTCTCTATTTGCATGGAATATCTTTTTCCAGCCCTTCACTTTCAGTCTGTATGTGTCCCTTGTTTTGAGGTGGGTCTCTTGTAGGCAGCATATATAGGGGTCTTGTTTTTGTATCCATTCAGCCAGTCTTTGCCTTTTGGTTGGGGCATTCAACCCATTTACGTTTAAGGTAGTTATTGATAAGTATGATCCCGTTGCCATTCACTTTATTGTTTTGGGTTCGGGTTTATACGCCCTTTTTGTGTTTCCTGTCTAAAGAATATCCTTTAGCATTTGTTGGAGAGCTGGTTTGGTGGTGCTGAATTCTCTCAGTTTTTGCTTTTCTGTAAAGGTTTTTATTTCTCCTTCATATTTGAATGAGATCCTTGCTGGGTACAGTAATCTGGGCTGTAGGTTATTTTCTTTCATCACTTTAAGTATGTCTTGCCATTCCCTCCTGGCCTGAAGAGTTTCTGTTGAAAGATCTGCGGTTATCCTTATGGGAATCCCCTTGTGTGTTATTTGTTGTTTTTCCCTTGCTGCTTTTAATATTTGTTCTTTGTGTTTGGTCTTTGTTAATTTGATTAATATATGTCTTGGGGTGTTTCGCCTTGGGTTTATCCTGTTTGGAACTCTCTGGGTTTCTTGGACTTGGGTGATTATTTCCTTCCCCATTTTAGGGAAGTTTTCAACTATTATCTCCTCAAGTATTTTCTCATGGTCTTTCTTTTTGTCTTCTTCTTCTGGGACTCCCATTATTCGAATGTTGGAGCGTTTCATATTGTCCTGGAGGTCTCTGAGATTGTCCTCATTTCGTTTAATTCGTTTTTCTTTTTTCCTCTCTGATTCATTTATTTCTACCATTCTATCTTCTATTTCACTAATCCTATCTTCTGCCTCCGATATTCTACTATTTGTGGCCTCCAGAGTGTTTCTGATCTCTTTTATTGCATTATTCATTGTATATTGACTCTTTTTTATTTCTTCTAGGTCCTTGTTAAACCTTTCTTGCATCTTCTCAATCCTTGTCTCCAGGCTATTTATTTGAGATTCCATTTTGATTTCAAGATTTTGGATCATTTTCACTATCATTATTTGAAATTCCCTGTCTCAGGTAGATTCCCTATCTCTTCCTCTTTTGTTTGGTTTGGTGGGCATTTCTCCTGTTCCTTTACCTGCTGGATATTCCTCTGTCTTTCATCTTGATTATACTGCTGCGTTTGGGGTGGCCTTTCTGTATTCTGGGAATTTGTGGAGTTCTCTTTATTGTGGAGTTTCCTCGCTGTGGGTGGAGTTGTATCAGTGGCTTGTCAAGGTTTCTTGGTTAGAGAAGCTGTGTCAGAGTTCTGGTGGGTGAAGCTGGATTTCTTCTCTCTGGAGTGCAATGAAGTGTCCAGCAATGAGTTATGAGATGTCTATGGTTTTGGAGTAACTTGAGCTGCCTGTATATTGAAGCCCAGGGGTGTGTTCCTGTGTTGCTGGAGAATTTGCGTGGTATGTCTTGCTCTGGAACTTGTTGGCCCTTGGGTGGTGCTTGGTTTCAGTGTAGGTATGGAGGCGTTTGATGAGCTCCTATCGATTAATGTTCCCTGGATTCAGGAGTTCTCTGATGTTCTCAGGATTTGGACTTAAGCCTCCTGCTTCTGGTTTTCAGTTTTATTTTTACAGTAGCCTCAAGACTTCTCCATCTATACAGCACCGATGATAAAACATCTAGGTTAAAGAAGAAAAGTTTCTCCACATTAAGGGACACCCAGAGAGGTTCACTGAGTTACATGGATAAGAGAAGAAGGAGGGGGTAGTTAGAGGTGACTGGAATGAGATGAGGTGGGATCAATAGAGGAGAGAGGAAGCTAGCCAGTAATCACCTCCTTATGTGTGCTCCTCAGTGTGGATCACTCAGAGATGTTCACGGAGTTATATAGGGAAGAGGAGAGGGAAGAAGTAGACAGCAGTGGCTATGAGGATAAAAGAGGGAAATGAAAAGGAGAGAGACAGATGCAGCCAGTAACCAGTTCCCTAAGTGTTCTCCATCGTCTGGAACACACAGATTCACAGAGTTGGGTAGAGAAGAGAAGGGGGAGGGAGGAGGCAGAGACAACCTGGTGGAGAAAAAGGAGTCCAAAGGAGGATAGAGTGGTCAAGCCAGTAATCTCGCTCTCAGGTAAAATTGGGTACTGTAGATTGGGTTTTTAAATGTACAAAATTGACAACAAATACCAAAAAGCAAAGATTAAAAATCTAGAGTAGAGGTTGGATTTTCAAAAATACAATATTAAAGAAATGAAGAAGAACAAGAAGAAAAAAAACAAGTCACGAGAATTATTAAAAAATAACAACAACAACCACAAAAAATATATATACGGCATTTGCTTTAAAAATAGGGTCTTTTTTTTTTTTTTTTTTGAAAAGTGATCGTAGGTTATAAAAATTAAAATTAAAGGAGAAAAAGAGGACTTAAAAATTTAAAAAAGTTAAAAAAAAGGAGAAGAAAAAGAAAAGAAGAAAAAAACAATCAAACAACAACAACAACAAAAAGAATGGTCGTAAAAATAGTAAAGATATTTCTGGGACTTTCTCTGGTGTTGTGGGCAGTGTGGGGTCACTTCCCAGGCTGTTCTCTCTGTTTAACTTCTTCTCTTTGCTAGTCTCTTCAGTGTCTGATATCCACCCTGATGCAAGGGGGGCATTGGTGGACACTTTTTTTTTTTTTTTTTAGGCTCACTTGTTCAGTCACGCTGTGGGGAGGGAGGGATGCTGCAAACAAATAACACTGGCATGTGCTCACAATGTCTCAGCCACGCTGGGCATGCCCCTACACACAGCACACACCGCTCAAGCTCTACATTGCTCCTCCGGGAACCGTCTGAGGCTGGCCCTAGGCTTCATGCACCTCCCCGGTCTAAGCCACTCAGGCTCGGCTCTCAGGTAGCCCTCAGAGGTGCAGATTCGGTTGGGCCTGTGTTTTGTGCCCTTCCCAGGACTGAGTAGCTCAGGTGTTTGGTGAGCGCAGTCACTGCGACTTATCACCTTTCCCTGCTGCTCAGTTTTCTGAGTGTACTGCTGGCGCCCCTTGTCAGGCGGATGGTGACTGTCCAGAACCTCAAGAAGTCTTAGTTAGCAAAGAAGCCTGCTTGCAGTTTGGTAGGTAAAGTCTCTCTGGGGCTGTGATTGCCCCCTTCCAACCCTTACGGCTCTGGCTGCCTGTCACCGGTGGGGGATGGTCTGCAGCCGGCTATTTCTGTTTCATCCTTTGTTCTGTGTGCGGTCCTGGTGGTGTCTTATGTTAGAGCTTTTCGCGTGGTAGCTATCCCACAGTCTGGTATGCTAGCCCAAGTTAGTTCGCTCTGGTTACATTTAGGGCATTCTGGCCTGATTCTTAAAAAGCACTGCAGCCCATGCCTCCCTGCCCAGCTCCCACTTGCTAGTGGTGGATGCAGGCATCTGTGCTGCTTCTCCACTGGGGGAGTTACCGTTGGGCTCGTAATCTGTTGGTTTTAATTATTTATTTTTCTTCTCTGTTATGTTTCCCTCTGTGCTTTCAAGGCTCGCCACAGACTCGGCAGTGACAGTGTTTCCTGGTGTTTGGAAACTTCTCTCTTTTTAAGACTCCCTTCCCGGGACGGGATTCCCTTCCAGGGATGGAGCTCCCTCCCTGCCTCCTTTGTCTCTTTTTTCGTCTTTTATATTTTTCCTACCTGTTTTTGAAGACAATGATCTACTTTTCTGGGTGCCTGATGTCCTCTGCCAGCATTCAGAAGTTGTTTTGTAGAATTTACTCAGCGTTGAAATGTTCTTTTGATGAATTTGTGGGGGAGAAAGTGGTCCCCCCGTCCTATTCCTCTGCCATCTTAGGACCACCCCCTGGAATATTCTTAAAGAGATGGGAATATGAAACCACTTTATCTGTCTCATGAGAAACCTGTATGTGGCTCCAGAAGTAACAATTAGAATCTTACATGGACCAACTGGTTCAGAATTGGGAAAGTAGTATGACAAGGCTGCATATTGTCATCCTGTTTATTTAACTTCTGTGTAGAGTACCTCATGTGAAATACTGGGCTGGATGAATCACAATTACTGGGAGAAATATCAGCAACCTCAGATATGCAGATGACACCACCCTAATGGCAGAAAGTGAAGGGGAACTGAAAAGCCTCTTGATGAGGGTGAAAGAAGAGAGTGAAAAAGCTCACTTGAAACTCATCATTCAAAAAACTAAGATCATGGTATCCAGTGACATCTCTTCATGGCAAATAGAAAGGGAGAAAGTGGAAGAAAAAACAAATTTTATCTTAGACTCCAATATCATGGCAGATGGTGACTGCAGCCATGAAATGAAAGACACTCTTTGGAAAGAAATCTGTAGAAAACCTAGACAAGAGTGTTTAAAAGCAAAGATATCACTTTGCCAGCAAAGTTTCATATAATCAAAGCTGTGGTCTTTCTAGTAGTCATGGACAGATGTGAGAGTTGGATTGTAAAGAGGGCCGAGTGCCGAAGAAGTAATGATTTCAGATTGTAGTGCTGGAGAAGACTCATGATGGTCCCTTAGATTGCAAGGAGAGCAAACAAATCAATCCTAAAATAAATCAACCCTAAATATTCACTGAAAGGACTGATGCTGAAGCTGAGGCTCCAATACATTGGCCACCTGATGGGAAGAGCTGACTCATTGGAAAAAACCCTGATGCTGAGAAAGACAGAAGGCAAAAGGAAGAGGAGGAAGAAGAGGATGAGAATGTTCGAGAACATCAGCAACTCAAGGGACATAAATCTGAGCAAACTCTGGGAGATAGTGAAGGACAGAGAGTCTTGATTTGCTACAATCCATGGGTTTGCAAAGAGTTGGACACAACTTAGCTACTGAACAACAATAACAAAATTATGTGAAATTAGAGGAAAGGCAAAACAATACTGACAGAAAAATACTAAAAATAGCATATTACTTCTGGCTATTTGGAGAGAATGTCTTACTTGGAGAGGGAGAGGAAGCTTTCCACCTTTGCCCACTAATCTGCTTCATGCCTCTTTCAAAGGACTGTTGATTCATATACTTTAATATCCTTTGTAATAACCTGCTGATCTAGTGAGTAAAATAGTTTCCTGAGTCCTGTGAACTGCTCTGACAAATTACTAGAGCCAGGGAAGAGGCTGTTGGAACCTCTGATTCATAACAAGTTATTTAGAAGCACAGGTAATAACCTAGACTTGGAATTTGTGTCTGAAGTGGAGGGCAGTCTTATAGAACTGAGCCCTTAACCTGTGGGTTTTGATGCTATCTCTGGGCAAATATTGACAGAATTGTTTTGAGTTTTCAGATTTGCATCTTGTGACAGAAAGCGATTTGGTGGTAGAGGGAAGAACACACCTACACATATTGGACTTTCTTTCAGAATCTTTAGCAACCATGTATGATTTTTACTTGAATCAATTATTTATATAGAAGTTGCAAAATGGTGTTCTCCTCACTCTGTTATTCCTTCCACGTTTCTTACAATTCATTTTACTATAAGGAAGAGCTTTTCTCCTTCGTGCTCAATGTGTATATATTGTACAGCATTTTAAAAGTAACACTGTAGATTTCCTGGATTGTATTTTAATTTGATATATTATGATCCATTACTGTATTACTCACTCCTATACTCTTTTCTCTTATGGGTATGTGTGTGTGTGTGTGTGTGTGTGTGTGTGTGTATATATACACATATATACATATAGATAGATAATGGTTGTTCAGTCTCTAAGTAGTGTCCAACTCTTTGTGACCCCATGGATGGCAGCATGCCAGCTTCCTCTGTCCTTCACTATCTCCCAGAGTTTGCTTAGATTCATGTTCACTGGGTTAGTGATCCTATCTAACCATCTCAATCTCTGCTGGCCCCTTCTTCTTTTGCCTTCAGTCTTTTCCAGCATCAGGATCTTTTCCAATAAGTTGACTCTTTGCATCAGGTGGCTAAAGTATCGGAGTTTCAGCTTCAGCTTCAGTCCTTCCAGTGAATAGATGCTATCATCATAGTTTTTGAATGTTGAGTTTTAAGCCAGCTTTTTCACTCTCCTCTTTCACCCTCATCAGTAGGCTCTTTAGTTCCCCTTCACTTTCTGCCATTAGAATAGTACCATCTTTACATCTGAGGTTGTTGATATTTCTTCCAGCAGTCTTTAATCCAGCTTATGATTCATCCAGTTCAGCATTTTGCATGATGTACCCACCTAGAAATTAAATAAGTAGAGTGACAATATAAAGTTTTGTCATACTCATTTCCAAATTTTGAACCAGTCAGTTGTTCTATGTCCAGGATTTGGGAACTAGCTGTGCTCATTAGTCTAGGGGTATAATACGTTCTAGCTCACATAGTTAGAAGATGTATATTCAACTCACTAGTTCATCCTGATATCTAAATTTCAGTTCATTACCACAGAATACATCTTTTTCTTCACTCTTAGTTATATCCCCCTTTTCCCACAACAAAAACCTTGTCACTGAAGAGCAGCAATATATTTACTGATTTGCTGAATCCAGTTGTACACACACACTCATGCACACCCACAAATATTTTTAGAACACTAGATGACAATGAAATTTTAACTGAAGTTCAAGGTATTTTTCTTTTTTCTGTCTTTAGACTGAATTTATATTGAAATTAGTGAAAGCTTGGTTTAGATTTCTCCCATTGAGTATTACATAGTACAAAGATCTTGACAGTTTCTCAGAACAAAGAAGGGCAGGTGAAGGCAGCCAGTGCATAGGTTCACTCCTGATTGAGCCTGGAGATGCAGATTCACTTCCATTTCGAGTGGTCTTGACTTTAAAGTAAGTGTTGACTTCCTAAAACTGCCCAAGAGACCCTCAGCATGACAGTATGTGCATACCTATTCTCACAGTTGAATCACTAAAACAAACTTACTAGTTTTAAAACACTACTTATGCAATTATTGGGATAATTCCCAGTAATTCCCCTGATGGATGGCTCAGTGGTAAAGAATCTGCCTGCCATGCAGTAGATGCAGGAGACTCAGGTTCTATCCCTGGGTCAGGAAGAAACCCTGGAGGAGAAAATGGCAACCCACTCCAATATTCTTGCCTGGAAAATTCTATGGACAGAGGAGCTTGGTGGGCTGCAGTTAGTGGGGTCTCAAAGAGTCAGGCATGACTAAGCTTGCATACATGTATATTCAATTATAATATTCAGAGTTAATTGATTATTAAAACCATACACTGTATATTATCAAAATGACTAAAATGATATGGAGATTTGTTTCTTTAGTAAACCTCTTTTCTTTCCAGTCACTAGAAAGAATAAAGGAATGTGAGGTATGTACTGGTAAATCTCTGAGTTTTTGTGAGATTAGGTTTTGACTTTTTCTTTTGAATCACTAAGCTTTTTCTTAGATATAGCCCTGGTTACAGGTGAATTTGCTCTTTGTGTCCTCCAACCTGGCCTACTGTGAGGAATCCTAATCAAGCATATCTTGAAGAGCTTCTCATAAGTTTCCCTAGTTGCAAGCAAGAGAGAGCACAGCATAGAGCTTGTTAACTGCCTCTGAGTGCTGATGGTGTGTGCCCTGAGGGAACAGAGAGGCGCTCTCTCTGAATAATGCCTCCAGCTATGTAAACCTCCCTAGGTGCTTCATTTGATATTTAATGGCTGACTCAAAACTATTTGCTGAAAATCCTCTTTAGCCAATTGAAGATGGAGAATTTAAAAACTTTTTTTTTTTTTAAAAAAAAGATCGCCTCCTATATTTAGGGCTTTTCCATTTTCTGTCTTTATCCATTTCAATTTGAAAGTCAGGGTCAGGTCAACCTGAAAAGAAAAGGTAAGCTTACACATTTCTCTCTCTCTCTTTTTTTTTTAAGCTACAGTCACTGTTATATATCTTTGTTACTCTTAAGACCAAAAAAAAAAGCAAAAACAAAAGCATGCCACATACTCTTAGAACAATTACCCATAAAAACCCATTTCTTTGAACTATATACATATGAAATATATACATATATCTATTTAAGTATAATATATATATGTGTGTATATATATATGTATATATATGTGTATATATGTATATATATATATATATATATATATATATATATTGTGTGTGTGTGCTCAGTCATGTCTGATTCTTTGCAACTCCATGGACTGTACCTTGCCAGGCTCCTCTGTCCATGGGATTCTCCAGGCAAGAATATTGGAGTGGGTTGCCATTTCCTTCTCTAGAAGATCTTCCAGACCCAGGGATGAACCCGCATCTCTTGTGTCTCCTGCATTGGCATGAGATTCTTCACCAGTAAAGCAACCTGGGAAGCCCCTTATGTACTTATAAATGGCAAAGATTTAACAGTCAAAAATTATAGCCCCAAGTGGCAGAAATTAATGAAACTAGTTACAACATGTTTTGGCATAGATATCCTGTTGAAGCCTTTTGATATCAAAGTACATAGACCAGAAAGTTAAGCACATATAGCCTATGTGTTTCTTAGCCTTCTCCTGAATGAGGAGAGGGAAAATGCAAAAGTAAAGCTTTTCTCTAAAAAGTATTTTACAGGATTACTAACAAGAAGATCCAACCAGTCCATTCTGAAGGAGATCAACCCTGGGATTTCTTTGGAAGGAATGATGCTAAAGCTGAAACTCCAGTACTTTGGCCACCTCATGCGAAAAGTTGACTCATTGGAAAAGACTCTGATGCTGGGAGGGATTGGGGGCAGGAGGAGAAGGGGACGACCGAGGATGAGATGGCTGGATGGCATCATGGACTTGATGGACATGAGTCTGAGTGAACTCTGGGAGATGGTGATGAACAGGGAGGCCTGGCGTGCTGCGATTCATGGGGTCGCAAAGAGTCGGACATGACTGAGCGACTGAACTGAACTGAACTGAACTAACAGTAATTCACATGCAGAATGGAGTTTTATCTCAACTCACATTTCTCCTTCCTTACATTCTGATGCTAATGAGCAAGGCAGTGCCTAACAGGTCAAAAGAAAGAACCAAGAGAAAATGGAGTAGGGTCTTAAATGATAAGAATTGAATAGATGGTTCTTGAACATCAAGTTGTTCCTTTAGGTTATCAAGTATGAGCATACCTGTATTCTGTCTTCAGTGAAGATGGTAGCTCATGTTAACTAGAAAGTTTATTAATCCAAATGCACAGGATAACTAATTTTCTTCATGCTTTTGTAGTAAATAGGCATCTCAGGTGGCACTAATGGTAAGGAATTTACCTGCCAATACAGGAGACACAAGAGAAGCTGGTTTGACTCCTGGTTTGGGAAGATCCCCTGGAGAAAAAATGGCAACCTGCTCCAGTATTCTTGCCTGGAACGTTCTATGAACAGGGGAGTCTGGTGGGCTATAGTCCATGGGGCTTCAAAGAGTCAGACCCAACTGAGCACTTTGTAGTGAACAAAGAAATCTAGCCTCTGATAGACTACCACCTAAATAATAAATGTTTGATACTTTATATTTTTAAACTATGCTAACATGTTTAATATCATTTAATCTGTTTTGAAGTCTTCCCTGGTGTCTCAGACAATAAAGAATCTGCCTGCAATGCAGGAGACCTTGGTTCAATCCCTGGGTTGGGAAGATCCCCTGGAGAAGGGAATAGCTACCCACTCCAGATTCTTGCCTAGAGAATCCCATGAACAGAGGAGCCTGGCAGACTGCACTCCCTGGGGTCCCAAAGAGTTAAACATGACTAAGTAACTAAGCACAGAGCACAATCTGTTTTGCAATTATTATTTTTTTCTTTTATAATTGAGGAAATTGAGGCTTTGGAAAGTTCTGTAGGTTTTTGTTGTTGTTTTTTACAAGGCTAGTAAGTATTGAGTTATTGATTCAAATATGCCTCTTAAATTGTATTTATAATAACTCTATTTATAATACCCATTAGTAAATAATGCTGAAAGTTAGGTGTTCAATAGTCAAGATACTGACAAACAGAAAGCATTGGATATCAGTGCTGCTGCTGCTGCTGCTAAGTCGCTTCAGTCATGTCTGACTCTGTGCGACCCCATAGATGGCAGCCCACCAGGCTACCCTGTCCCTGGGATTCTCCAGGCAAGAACACTGGAGTGGGTTGCCATTTCCTTCTCCAACTGGATATCAGTGAGTTGGTGGTTAAGAACACTGCCCATACAATTTCACTGGAAAGCCACAACAAATTGGCTTAAACTCCTAGATCTACTCTGGTAGACAGAGCCCTTAACTGGAATTTCTAAGAAAGGTGCCTTGTTGATGTATAGTGGTTAGCAGCTTTGTGGAGTGTGGAGCAGGCCTCATCAGAGGGGAGGGTGAAGGAGTAGAGAAATATAAGTCTGAACTTCATCAGAATGTTTTGGGTCTTAGGACAGGCTTCAGACTAAATTAGTGTTAATTGGAAAAATTAAAAATCAGAAGCCAATTTGAAGGAAAATTGACCACAGAGAGTTAGGAGAAGGGATGCCTGTGTGCCTGCTCAATTGCTTCAGTCTTGTCTTAACTCTGTGCAACCCCATGAACTGTAGTCTGCCAGGATCTTCTGTCTATGGAAATTCTCCAGGCAGGAATACTGCCATGGGTTGCCATTCCCTCCTCCAGGGGACTTTCCCAATCAAGGATTGAACTCATGTTTCTTTACGTCTCCTGCATTGGCTGACAGGTTCTTTACCACTAGTGCTACCTAGGAAGTCTCAGGAGAAAGTATGCCACATACTTAAGTATAAACAGTTGGAAAATAAGAGAGGTTGGAATTTCAGTTATACTAATGTGATAGAGACACACCATGTAGATAATTGGTTCTCAATTGTGACTTCTCAGAAAAAGCACCAGGGAAACTTATTGATCAGGTTAATTTTATTAGATTCACTATAGTAAGGGAGAATACAAACTTGACAGAGTCTTAATAATCTCAAAATAGGAAAGTAAAGCAAGGGATTTATAGAGTTCCAGGGACTGAATTCAGAGAAGGTAATGGCACCCCACTCCAGTACTCTTAGTGGAACTGAGAAATAGATTTAAGGGACTAGATCTGATAGATAGAATGCCTGATGTACTATGGATGGAGGTTCGTGACACTGTACAGGAGACAGGGATCAAGACCATCCCCATGGAAAAGAAATGAAAAAAAGCAAAATGGCTGTCTGGTGTGGCCTTACAAATAACTGCGAAAAAAAGAGAAGCGAAAAGCAAAGGAGAAAAGGAAAGATATAAGCATCTGAATGCAAAGTTCCAAAGAATAGCAAGAAGAGATAAGAAAGCCTTCCTCAGCAATCAATGCAAAGAAATAGAGGAAACCAACAGAATGGGAAAGACTAGAGATCTCTTCAAGAAAATTAGAGATACCAAGGGAACATTTCATGCGAAGATGGGCTCGATAAAGGACAGAAATGGTCTGGACCTAACAGAAGCAGAAGATATTAAGAAGAGGTGGCAAGAATACACAAAATAACTGTACAAAAAAGATCTTCACGACCCAGATAACCATGATGGTGTGATCACTCATCTAGAGCCAGACATCCTGGAATGTGAAGTTAAGTGGGCCTTAGAGAGCATCACTATGAAAAAGCTAGTGGAGGTGATGGCATTCCAGTTGAGCTATTTAAAATCCTGAAAGATGATGCTGTGAAAGTGCTGCACTCAATATGCCAGCAAATTTGGAAAACTCAGCAGTGGCCACAGGATTGGAAAAGGTCAGTTTTCATTCCAATCCCAAAGAAAGGCAATGCCAAAGAATGCTCAAACTACCTCACCATTGCACTCATCTCACATGCTAGTAAAGTAATGCTCAAAATTCTCCAAGCCAGACTTCAGCAATACGTGAACTGTGAACTTCTGATGTTCAAGCTGGTTTAAAAAGGGCAGAGGAACCAGAGATCAAATAGCCAACATCCGTTGGTTCATGAAAAAAGCAAGAAAGTTCCAGAAAAACATCTATTTCTGCCTTATTGACTGTGCCAAAGCCTTTGACTGTGTGGATCACAATAAACTGTGGACAATTCTGAGAGAGGTGGGAATACCAGACCACCTGACCAGCCTCTTGAGAAATATGTATGCAGGTCAGGAAGCAACAGTTAGAACTGGACATGGAACGACAAACTGCTTCCAAATAGGGAAAGGAGTACGTCAAGGCTGTATATTGTCACCCTGCTTACTTAACTTCTATGAAGGTTACATCATGAGAAATGCTGGGCTGGAAGAAGCACAAGCTGGAATAAGATTGCTGAGAGAACTATTAATAACCTCAGATATGCAGATAACACCACCCTTATGGCAGAAAGTGAAGAGGAACTAAAAAGCCTCTTGATGAAAGTGAAAGAGGAGAGTGAAAAAGTTGGCTTAAAATTCAACATTCAGAACACGAAGATCATGGCATCTGGTCCCATCACTTCATGGGAAATAGATAGGGAAACAGTGGAAACAGCATCAGACTTTATTTTTTTATGCTCCAAAACACTGCAGATGGTGATTGCAGCCATGAAATTAGAAGACGCTTACTCCTTGGAAGGAAAGTTATCACCAACCTAGGTAGCATATTGAAAAGCAGAGACATTACTTTGCCAACAAAGGTCCGTCTAGTCAAGGCTATGTTTTTTCCAGTAGTCGTGTATGGATGTGAGAGTTGGACTGTGAAGAAAGCTGAGCACCAAAGAATTGATGCTTTTGAACAGTGGTGTTGGAGAAGACTTTTGAGAGTCCTTTGGACTGCAAGGATATCCAACCAGTCCATTCTAAAGATCAGTCCTGAGTGTTCTTTGGAAGGAATGATGCTAAAGCTGAAACTCCAGTACTTTGGCCACCTCATGCGAAAAGTTGAGTCACTGGAAAAGATTCTGATGCTGGGAGGGATTAGAGGCAGGAGAAGGGGACGACTGAGGATGAGATGGCTGGATGGCATCACGGACTCGATGGACGTGAGTTTGAGTGAACTCCGGGAGTCGGTGATGGACAGGGAGGCCTGGCATGTTGCAATTCATGGTGTCGCAAAGAGTCGGACACGATTTAGCGACTGAACTGAACTGAACTGAAGGGACTGAACTCAGAGAAGGCACTGGCACCCCACTCCAGTACTCTTGCTTGGAAAATCCCATGGATGGAGGAGCCTGGTGGGCTAGAGTACATTGGGTCGCTAAGAGTCGGATGCGACGGAGTGACTTCACTTTCACTTTTCACTTTCATGCCTTGAAGAAGGAAATGGTAACCCAGTGTTCTTGCCTGGAGAATCCCAGGGATGGGGAAGCCTGGTGGACTGCCATCTATGGGGTCGCACAGAGTCAGACACACTGAAGCGACTTAGCAGTAGCAGCAGCAGCAGGGACTGAACTGTGTTATCTTAAGGAGGTCTTGCAAAAACTGGAAATTAGTTAGAATTTTTAGCAATTATGACAACATAACCTTGAATTGCTGCACACATAGAGGCACAGGTCTTGAAGCAAGTCTTGATCAGGAAGCTATTAGACTTGATAAGTAATCCGTTTAGTTGGCTCTTATCTTCTATAAACAGGTAGTTCCTCGAGCAAGCTGCTAAATTGTTTTATCTGGTTCCAGCATAATTTAACACAAGGAAAGAGAATTATCTTGTGTTCGGTTCTCGTAGTATTGAAGAACTGAATTCCAGTGACCCTGTGTGTGTGTGTGTGTGTGTGTGTGTGTGTATGCATAAAAGAGAGAAATTTATAATTTAATGAATGTGGGTAGTAATCACCGCCAGTTGCTCCTGAGAGTTACTGATGGAAACCAAAACTCTGATATTCCCTCAGTTATCTCAGTCTGTATGTTGAACATATTATTCACAAATCTAAAGTGTTTTTCATAAATTAGGACTTATAAATAAGTTGATTGGCCTAGTACTCAAGTGAAGAAATTATCTTTCAGTCTTGGAAATTTTACCAATTTTTCAAAGATCAATTTCCTATTAGTGACTTTCAGCTTACCGATGACCCCATAGCATCCCATCCCACGTTAGCTGTCATTCACTCTACCAAAGCATATGGCACTTAGTTTCAGTGTGTTGCTTACTGTGTCAAGGGAAGCCCAGGTAGGAAGCAGGCAAGAGCTTATAGGTATCTATCCAGTCTTAAGTACTCCAGCTAATTAGAACTGGAGAAGGGTGAGCTGACCTTAATATTTATCATCATTACTAAGTCTTTTCAAAGAGGCAGATAGATATAAGGAGAAAACTGCTTCTTAAGCACAGTTAACTGTATTTAAGGTAGAGTTTTCAGGCACATTAAACACACACACACACATTTTTATAACCTCATACATTTCTCTAGAAGACTTTGTTTTTTTGTGTAAAAATATATGAAGGAGAGAGAGAACAAGATGGCGGAGGAGTAGGTGGATGTGGAGTACATCTCTTTCCAGGGATACATCAGGAATACACCTTCAGACACAGAAGGGCATGCAGAACACCAGCTGAGAGCGGACAGGAGTACCTGACCAGCAGAAAAGAATATATAGAACCAGGCAAAACTCAGTAAGATGAAGGAACTGGGTGGTGGGGGCTGGGGGGCGGGGGGCGGGCTGGTGAACAGGAGTGTTAGTAGAACTGGACCAGACCTTGGCAGTAGGGGAACTGAAGCTGGGTTTCAATACACACATGGGGGCAATTTTCTGAGTCAGGCGAGAAACATTAAAGGCTGAGATTGAAACAGTTGATCTGTGGCAGCCTAAATGGAATGCGAATCAGACAGTCCTTGCCACAGCCATACATACTCCAGACAGGTATGCAGATTTCCTGGAAGGCAGAGTGACTGGGAGCTGGAGTTTAGGGGTTGTGGACCAATCCCCAGGTAAGGGCTGCTGTTGACTGCAGAGAGACGGATCGAGGGGATGTGAGGGAGGAGATTGTGGAAAATGCCTGACTCAACGATACTGCTGAGTCATGCATAGTGGGTTCAGCCTCTCTCTCCCCACACACCAGCACTGGCAGTTGAATAATAGAGAAGCAGTCCCATCAAATGCTTGAAGCACTGAACTACAGAGTAGGACCCCACCCAGGGTGCCTGTTTAAAGACCTGATGCACTGATCTACAGAGTAGGACCCCAGCCCAGGTCCCATCTATGTGCCTGACACACCAAACAACAGAGAAGGATCCCAGGCGAGGATGCTCTCTAAGTGCCTGAATGGGTGGAGCTACAGAGAAAGAGTGGCCAAAGAGGCCTTCTGATCGCCAGCTCCAAGAGGTTCGAAAAATGACTGATAGGGCCATAACTCCTGCGGTGGAGGCAGTCCATGTCCCTGCACACTTAGTGCCGCCAGGGTCCCTGCAAGCCAAGCAGCTGTGTCACCTTCATCCTCAACTCTCACTGGGGCAAAGCTGCCACAGGCAAAAAAAAAGTCTTGTGACTATGCACACAGGGTCGCTTCGATAGTGTCTGACTCTTTGCAACCCTGTAGATTGTTGTTTGCCAGGCTTCTCTGTCAGGGAGGGGTGTTCTCCAGTCAGGAAAACTGGAGTGTATTGACCAGTTGTACTGGTTGCCATACTCTTCTAGAGCACTATATTTCCTGCTGTCCTAGCCACCAACTCCCGAGTACCTGGTGCTGCCAAAACTCCTGTGAACCAAGCAGCTGCATCACCTCCACACCTGGCCTTCACAGGGGCAAACCTGAGTCCTCCAGGGCAGCCTCAAGAGCAAACCCCAGTGGACAATCCACATGCAGAGATGGAAATAAAACCACAATTGAAACCCAGGGACAGTGTGACTAAGGAAGAAGACCCAAAGCCCTCCCACCAGCTGTACAAGTTGCAAATTAAATCCACACGATCAACTAGGCAGAACTTTGTGTCTATGGCATATATAAAAGGTCTTGAGAGCTCCCACAAAAGAAAATGCACTAGATCTGACAACTATGGACATTGGAGGCAAGAACATAGAGGAGTAGGATCAGATTAGAATCAGAGCTGCCCCCATAGCAGATGCAGAAATCAGCACAATGTTGGAGGGCATCCTAAGGAGGTAAGGTAGACTGTGACTCCCAGCGGGGGAAAGTATTCTGACTCAAGAGTACTCAAGCAGTGATTCAAGAAAAACATTTATTATTCTTCTGTTTTGACTTGTTCTGTAGATTCTTTTGGATTTTTTTTCTTTTTATTCCTTCAGTCACATTTTTTATTGTTGGTATAAACTTCTACCTCTACTTTTGGGCTTTTTCAGTTCTGGGAGTTTTCTTTTCTTTTTTTTTTTCTTTCCTTTCTCTTTTTTAAATTTTAATTTTTTAAACCTATTATTATTTTTTCTACATGAATTCACTTGTTTGCCTTTCATACTGTTCTTTTCTTTAATATATATTAATATTTTCTTTAATATATATTAATAATTTTTATATATTGATCTTTAATATATATATAAATCTTTTTTATCTACCTCTATTTAACTTTGCATATCTATTATTTCTTTCTTTACTTTCTTTCCTTTCCTCTCAACATATTTGTTAGTTTTGTTTTCATTGTTTTATTTCCCAGTTGGCACCTTGCTTTAGTTTTGTTTTCCAGTTTGTGCTTTAGTTAGTTTTGTTCTGGTAGACATAATTTTTTATTTGCTTTGTTCTCTGGGTCAATCTATTGTACTTTATTTTTGTTGGACTGTTTTGACTTTGTTCATGGGTGTATATGTACATGTCTATATTCCATTTTTTAAATTATTATTTGCCTGATTTTGTAACTGCCATTTGTATGGGGTTCATCTTTGATTTCTCATTTTTGGATCTCACTTAATGCCATAAAAAACACCACTGTGGAATCTTTGTTCCTGACCAGAGATCAAGCCATGAGCCTTTGGAGTGGGAGCACTGACTCCAAGATCCTAGACTACCAGAGAACTAACCCAAGGGATCATTAAATAATGAGAACTCACACAAGTTCACTCACCACTAGAATACAAGACCCAGCATCACCCAACCACCAGTAATATCCTGTGCAGGATGTGTCATCTAAACAACAAACAAAACAAAAATACAAACCCAATCATCAGCAGACAGGATTACCACCTCACTCAACCTTGCATCAGAGGAAAAATAAACAAACAAACAAAAGCTCAGCACAAATCTCACCCTATAGGAAGTTTACACAAACCACTGGACCAACCTTAGGAGGGAAGAAACCAAAATGAAGAAAGAGTTCAACCTTGAAGCCTGGGAAAAGGAGACCTCAAACACAATAAGCTAAAAAAAAAAATAATGAAAAGGCAGAAAAATACTACATAAATGAAGGAACAAACTAGACACACAGAAGTCCAAATAAATGAAGAGGAAATAGGCAAACTACCTGAAAAAGAATTCAGAATAATAATAGTAAAGGTGAGAAAAAAACCTTGGAAATATAATGGAGAAAATGCAAGAATCAATTAACAAAGACCTAGAAAAATTAAAGAATAATCATACAGAGACAAACAACACAATTACTGAAATTAAAAATACTCTAGAAGGAATCAATAGCAGAATATCTGAAGCAGAAGAATGAATAAGTGAGCTGGAAGATAAAATGTTGAAAATAACTTCTGAAGAGCAGAATAAAGTAAAAATAATGAAAAGAATGGAGAATAGTCTCAGATACCTCTGAGACAAAATCAGATGCACCAACATTAAAATTTTAGGGATACTAGAAGAAGAGAAAAATAAAGGATATGAGAACATTTGTTGAAGTGACTATAGTTGAAAATTTCCCCAACATGGAAAAGGAAATAGCCAATCAGTCCAAGAGGCCCAAAGAGTCCCATACAGGATAAACCCAAAGAGAAGTATGCCAAGACACATACTAATCAAACTAACAGACTAAACACAAAGAAAGAATATAAAAAGTAGCAAGGTAGAAGCAACAAGTAGCATACAAGGGAAACCCCATATGCATAACAGCTGATCTTTCAGCAGAAACTCTGCAGGCCAGAAGGGAATGGCAGGATATATTTAAAGTACTGAAAGGGAAAAATCTACAACCAAGATTATTGTACCCAGTAAAGATTTCATTCAAAATTGATGGAGAAATAAAAAGCTTTACAGACAAGCAAAAGTTAGGAGAATTCAGTACTGCCAAACCAGCTTTACAACAAATGTTAAAGGGACTTATATAATCCAGAAATACAAGAGAAGAAAAAAGATCTACAAAATCAACCCCAAATAATTAAGAAAATGACAATAGGAACATATATATCAATAACTACTTTAAATGTAAATGGATTAAATCCTCCAACCAAAAGACACAGACTGACTGAATGGATACAAAAACAAGACCCATATATATGCTGTCTATAAGAAACCCACTTCAGACCTCAAGACACATATAGGCTGAAAGTGAGAGGATGGAAAAGTATATTCCATGCAAATGGGAAGCAAAAGAAATCTGGAGTACCAATTCTCACATCAGACAAAATAGACCTTAAAATAAAGAATATTAGAAGAGATAAGGAAGATTACAAAATAAAGAAGATTACAAGAGATGCATAATGGTGGAGGGATCAATCCAAGAGGAAGACATAATAACTGTAAATATCTGTACACTGAACATAGGAGCACCTCAATACATAAGACAAACACTAACAGACATAAAAGGAGAAATTGACAGTAATACGATAATAGAAGGAGACCTTAACACCCCCACTCACATCAATGACAGATCATCAAAACAGAAAATGTATAAGGAAGTCTTAAATGACACATTAGATGAGATGGATCTCATTGATATCTTCAGAACATTCCATCCAAATGCAGACATATGCAATTCTCAAGTGCACATGGAACATTCTCCAGGATAGACCACATCTTGGATCACAAATCAAACCTCAGTAAATTTAAGAAAATTGAAATTGTATTAAGCATCTTCTCTGACCACAACACTTTGAAACTAGACATAAATTACAAGGAAAAAAAAAAAACCTGTAATAAACACAAACACATGGAGATTAAATAACAAATTTCTATATAACCAACAGGTTACTGAAGAAATTAAACAGGAAATCAAAAATTTCTAGAAACAAATGGCAATGAAAACATGACAACTCAAAACCTATAAGATGCAACAAAAGCACTTCTAAGAGGGAAGTTTATAGCAATACAATCCTACCCTCCAAGAACTGAGAAAAATATTGAATAGACAACCTAACTTTACACCTAAAACAACTGGAAAAAGAAGAACAAAAAAACCCCAAAATTAGTAGAAGGAAAGAAATCATAAAGATTCAAGCAGAAATAAATGAAAAAGAAATGAAAGAAACAATAGTAAAGATTAATAAAACTAAAAGCTGGTTCTTTGAGAAGATAAACAAAATTGACAAATCTTTAGCCAGACTCATCAAGAAAAAAAGAGAAAAGAGTCAAATCAACAAATTTAGAAATGAAAAAAGAGAGTTTACAACAGACAATGCAGAAATACAATAAGAACAACTATATGACAATGAAATAGATAACCTGGAAGAAATGGACAGGTTCTTAGAAAAGTTCAATCTTCTGAGACTGAACCAGGAAGAAACAGAAATTATGAAAAACCCAATTACAAGCAGTGAAATTGAAGCTGTGATCAAAAATCCACCCCCCCCAAAAAAAAAAAAAAAAACAAATCCCAGGACCAGATGGCTTCACAGGAGAATTCTATTAAGAATTCTATTTAAAGAAGAGCTAATGCCTGTCCTTCTAAAACCCTTTCAAAAAATTGCACAGGAAGGAACACTTCCAAACTCATTCTATGAGGCCATCATCAACCTGATACCAAAACTGGATAAAGACAACACACAAAAATAAAACTAAAAGCCAATGTCACTGATGAACATAGATGCAAAAATCCTCAACAAAATTTTAGCGAACAGAATTCAATAACACATAAAAAGCTCATACACCATGATCAAGTTGGGTTTATTCCAGGAATGTAAGGATTCTCCAATATACACAAAACAATGTGATACATCATATTAACAAATTGAAAGATAAAAACCATATGATCATCTCAATAGATGCAGAAAAAGCCTTTGACAAAATTCAGCACCCATTTATGATTAAAACTCTTCAAACAATGGGGGCTTAGAAGGAACTGACCTCAACATAGTAAAGGCCATATATAATAAGCCTACAGCAAATGTTATTCTCAATTGTGAAAAACTGAAAGCATTACCCCCAAGATCAAGAACAAGACAAGGGTGTCCACTTTCATCACTATTATTCAGAATAGAAAGTCCTAGCCTCAGTAATCAGAGAAGAAAAAGAAATAAAAGGAATCCAGATCAGAAAAGAAGTAAAGCCCTCACTATTTGCAGATGACATGATACTGTACATAGAAAACCCTAAAGATAGTATCAGAAAATTACTAGAGCTAATCAGTGGATTTAGCAAAGTTGCAGGATACAAAGTCAATACACAGAAATCACTTGCATTCCTATATACTAACAATGAAAAATCATATGCACAGTGGAATATTATTCAGCCACAAAAAAGAACACCTTTGAGTCAATTCTAATGAGGTGGATGAACCTAGACCTTATTATACAGAGTGAAGTGAGTCAGAAAGAGAAAGATATATATTGTATTCTAATGCACATAAACAGAATCTAGAAAAAATGGTACTGAAGAATTTATTTACAGGGCAGCAATGGAGAAACAGACATAGAGAACAGACTTATGGACATGGGGAGAGGGTAGGAGAGAGTGAGATATATGGAAAGAGTAACATGGAAACATATTACTATATGTAAAACAGATAGTAAAGGAGAATTTGCTGTATGGCTCAGGAAACTCAAACAAATTGAAACTCTATATCAATCTAGAGGGGTGGGATGGAGAGGGAGATGGGAGGGAGGCTTAACAGGGAGGGGATATGTGTATGCCTATGGCTGATTCATGGTGAAGTTTGACAGAAAACAACAAAATTTTGTAAAGCAATTATCCTGCAATAAAAAAATAAATTAAAAAATATATATATGAAGCAAACTTACTGGAAAGTGTAGCAAACATCAGTAGGTGACTTCATTGATAACTATGATGATTCCATGTTTCTATCAAGTATTTTGAAACTTTGTGCTAATTGCCAGGTTTTCATATTTAAACATTATAAAAGGTAGCTTTTATCTGTAGTTGCTTCATATGCCCCTAAAATATATATCACCTGATTATTCTTTTAAACAAAAGTAAGTTTTACATATGTTCCCTAATTAAGAAGACTAGTAACTGGTAATACATTGATTTTATTCTGAAATTGGTTGTTGTTGTTTTTCAGTCACTGAGTCGTGTCCAACTCTTTGCGACCCCATGAACTGCATCATGCCAGGCTTCCCTGTCCTTCACCATCTCCCAGAGTTTGCTCAAACTCATGTCCATTGAGTTGGTGATGCCATCCAACTATCTTACTCTATGTTGTCCCCTTCTCCCCTCCTGCCTTCAATCTTTCCCAGTATCAGGGTCTTTTCTCATGAGTTGGCTCTTTGCATAAGATGACCAAAGTATTAGAGCTTCAACTTCAACATGAGTCCTTCCAATGAATACCCAGGACTGAATTCCTTTAGAATGAACTGGTTGGATCCCCTTTCAGTCCAAGAGACTCTCAAGAGTCTTCTCCAACACCACAGTTCAAAAGCATCAATTCTTCGGCCCTCAGTCTACTTTATGATCCAACTTTCCCATCAATACATGACTACTGGAAGAACCATAGCTTTGACTAGATGGACCTTCATTGGCAAAGTAATGCCTCTGCTTTTTAATATGCTGTCTAGGTTGGTCAAGTGTCTTTTAATTTCATGGCCACAGTCACCCATCTGCAGTGATTTTCGAGCCCAAGAAAATAATGTCTGTCACTGTTTGCCCATCTGTTTGCAATGAAGTGATGGAACTGGATGCCACAATCTTAGTTTTTTGAATGCTGCATTTTAAGCTAACTTTTTCACTCTCCTCTTTCACTCTCATCAAGAGGCTCTTTAGTTCCTCTTGGCTTTCTGCCATAAGGGTGGTGTCATCTGTGTATCTGAGGTTATTGATGTTTCTCCCAGCAATCTTGATTCCAGCTTGTGCTTCATCTAGCCCAGCATTTCACATGATGTACTCTGCATATATATTAAATAAACAGGTTGACAGTACATGGCCTTGATGTACTCCTTTCACAATTTGGAACCAGTCGGTTGTTCCATGTCCAATTCTAACTGTTGCTTCTTGACTTGCATACAGATATCTCAGGAGGCAGATAAGGTGGTCTGGTATTCTCATTTCTGTAAGAATTTTCCAGTTTTTGTGATCCACAGAGTCAAAGGATTTAATGTAGTCAATGAAGAAGTAGATGCTTTTCTAGATTTCTCTTGCTTTTTCTATAATACAGTGGATACTGGCAATTTTTTCTCTGGTTCCTCTGCCTTTTCTAAATCCAGCTTGTACATCTGGAAGTTCTGATACAGAAAAATTGTGAAAATAGAATCTTGGATTTCTTAACCACATTATTTTTGTCTGACTTCCCATGAAATAACCAACTTGGAAAGTCATAATAAGAATCCTTTGTATTATAATTAAAGGAATACTGAAGTTTTTTTGTTTGTTTGTTTTAATTAGAACCATGCAAAGATAGAATAACTGCTTTGTGAGATAATCATTTCAATTGTCAGAAATGATAAAGAATTTTGTGAATGACTGACTCTCAGAGTCAACCAAGAAGGAATTCCTACCTTGAGAAAAAATTTAGTGTAGATGACATTTATAATTGATAGACTTTCCTACAGAGAGTTCAGTATAAGAACTAGCTCTAAAACTTTGTTTGATAACTTAGTTTGGTACCACATTTCAAAATGCCATTATATACCAACAAAGGTAGACTTAAATTTTCCCTCAACTTGACCAAATAATAGATAGTTTTCTTCTCAGGCTCAGGTCCCTGGCCTCCCTTTCCTTAGAAAATTTACTTCAGAAAACTATACATGTAAATTCTACTCCTTTGAGATATAAAGTCTTTGAAGCCTCCTATCAATTTTATAATGCAGGACTGTCTTTCTAATAGATATAGGAGTGATCCCTCTGAAATCTGATCATCAAGGAAGATGGTGCCCCATTGACCTCCCTCTGTGGGAGATTAGGTGAAGACTAACCCCAGTAGCGTAACTTCAGGCAGCACGTTGGTCCAAGTAATGCAGTATAAATAAAACGGGCTCCTGAAAGGAAATAAAACCAGAAAATGATGTTGATCTAGGTCTTGAAGTGTCTTGATCACCAAGCCAAGGATTTTGGATTTTATCCTATGAATCATGAGAAGCTATTGAAATATTTTAAACTAGAGAGAAAAATGGTCACATTTGTATGCAATGATGCAGTTTGATTGTAAAAAGGATTTTGCTTACACATTACCTTGAAATATTGATATTGTGAAAAAATATAGCAACTCATAAAGATGTTTTCTCAAAACCAAATTTAGAACAATATTGACATATTGTCAAGAGGACATAGGGGGAAAAAAACCAGCATGAGGCCCTGATCAGAGGAGCATTCTCAAGAAGGTCAGTTTTGGGAAGAGGAACCCATGGGATTAGAGGATGGATAGTGATTCCCTTAGAATTATTTGGTCCCACATGTTCCTTGGCAAATCTTGACCGTTTTCATCTATATGAATATAACACTTTGAAGGCTGCTGAGGGACAGTGCAATGGAGAATATGAAGACTGAACCCAGATCAGTAGAATATTTTATATTTTTATAATTAGCATTTAGTAGGAAATTCAGAAGCAGAAGTGGATTTTAGTTGTTGCTGCATTAAAAAAAAAATCACTCCAAACTTATTGGCATAAAATAACAGCCATTTGTAGTTGCTCTTGAATCAGGTAAAGTGGATAATGCTGGGTGATCATGACTTGACTTATGCATCTGTCATGTGCTGACAGGTAGACTGGGGCTTCCCTGGTTTGGATGGACTTATTCACAAATGACTACCTGTCACTTGGGAAGATGAGGATAACTGAAGCACGTGTGTTTCCTTAAACGTCAGGCTAGTACAGATTTTGTCATATGGATGTGGCAGAGTCAAGAGAGGGCAGAAACAAACATTTTGGAAGTCTAGGCTTGAAACTGACCAGTATATTATCTAGTACATTCTGTAAATACACATATGTTGCAAGACCAGTCTAGAATCAGTGTCAGGCTGTAGATGCTAAGTTCTTGCTGAAACTTATTGCAAAGTCATAGTTCAAGAAGTATGATCACAGAGAAGGGTTACTTTTGTGGTTGCCTTTGCAATGAGTTGCCATTGTGATATAGAGGGCCCTTCTGAGATTTTACAATGGGGCTTCTTTAAAAAGAATATTCTTGCAATAACTGGTAAGTTTTATCAGTGGAAAACCATCTAAAGTATGGAAATTAATGAAATAGCTGAAGTTTGGTTAGTCTAATGTGGTAAAACAGACTTACTAAAGAAAGAATAGAGGTAAAAGAAGAAAGAATGTATAGGATTGGGCAAACTGTTGGCTATACTAAAGGATAAAGTTCTTACTAAACCTCATTGTAGTTGAATTTTATTTAAATATGGATTTAATTAAAATTCATTTTAACTGAAAGTCCTTGGCCATTTAATCTTTATTTAAATTTAGCCAACTTTATCATGGATTCAGAGAAACATTGACTTTGAAAAGTCCTTCAAAGCCATCTATCTAATCCAGTTTCCTCACTTAATAGATGAAAATATACTATTATTCAGTAATAGATAGGAATGATATTATTTTAACCCATAATTAAAGAGCATTTGGTAACACCATTGAATCCAAAACCAACCGTAATAGAGACCAACTAATTTTCAATTATGGAGTGGGTGCCATTGCCTTCTCCGGTTCCAAGAAGTATTGTCTAGTATAAATATAAGAAATCTACAATCAGGCAGTCAGTCCAGTCACTCAATCGTCGACTCTTTGCGACCACATGGACTGAAGCATGGAACAACAGACTGGTTCCAAATTGGGAAAGGAGTATGTCAAGGCTGTATATTGTCACCCCGCTTATTTAACTTACATGCAGAGAACATCATGAGGAATGCTGGGCTGGATAAAGCACAAGCTGAAATCAAGTTTGCCAGGAGAAATATCAATAACCTCAAATATGCAGATGACACCACCCTTATGGCAGAAAGCAAAGAACTAAAAAGCCTCTTGATGCAAGTGAAAAAGGAGAGTGACAAAGTTGGCTTAAAACAGCATTCAGAAAATTAAGATCATGGCATCCAGTCCCATCACTTCATGGCAAATAGATGGGGAAACAGTGGTAACCATGACACAATTTGTTTTGTGGGAGCTCCAAAATCACTGCATATGGTGACTGCAGCCATGAAATGAAAAGATGCTTACTCCTTGGAAGAAAAGTTATGACCAACCTAGACAGCATATTACAAAGCAGAGACATTACTTTGCCAACAAAGTTCCTTCCAGTAAAAGCTGTTTTTTCCAGTAGTCATGTATGGATGTGAGAGCTGGACTATAAAGAAAAGAAATCTGCAGTGAATTTAAAATTCAGTTTTCATCATTAACTACAACCACCTTCCTTTTCAAGTGCTTAATAACTGATTTGCATGTTATATTAATCATAATATCTCTAACGGAAAAAAAAAAAAAAACTTGGAGAAAATCTTGTCTAGTTGTTCTAAAATGATGTTTTGGGGCTTTGCTGATGTACTCTGTGCTGCTGAGAGGGCAGGACTTCAGAATTAGTCTAGAACCCAGAACAGATTTCCTGTTATGTATCTTTCATTCAGGCACTTGATGTAGGATTTTCAGATAAAGCTTTTTTTTTTTTCTTTTAAGGATACAACTCCTTTTCACAAAATGCAACTGCACAGTGGTCTAGTCCAAGACAATTTTACATGAGGGAATTGCAGCATAAGTGAAGTATGAGTAACATCATTTGTTGAAGGTCATAGAGCTGATCATTGGCAGAGCTGGGGCAAGGATTCCTTTTCTCAACCATCGGCCTCCTTCCTGTACTTGGAGGCTGGCAGAGGAGCAATGGCAGTGAAAGGAGAAAAATAACAAATGGTATCCAAAGGCAGAACACGAATCCCAGATGACTGCCTGAGAAATATAGATATGACTGCAGCTAGAACACACATTGGTTATGTAAATAGGTGGGTAGATGCTGTTATAAACACAAAATGTGTGTATGAGTGTCACTGATCATTGTGTGTGCTCTCTCTGAAGATGCAAATCTTCTGACTCACAGCAAAGAATCCATCTGTGAATCTTTTATCATACCCATTTTTGCCCTACTGGTCTTCATCAGATATGATTAGATGGTAGCTAATCAGTGTTCTGTTTAATCAGGTCTCCTGATTAATAGTTGCTGTATGTATTTTGCAGATAATTAAATTCCCAAACACTAGAATTCAAGTAAATTCCTTTGACATTAAGCCTATACCAAACAAAATATAATTTTTCTTTGTTGAATCAACAACCCTAATAGTTGATGAGGTTATTATGGTGAGCTTCATTATCGTATCATCTTACTGATGAATGGCAAAAAGGTCTATCCACCGAGTTCCTGGATCTCAGGAATACCACAGGATAGGCAGATTGTGCATAATAGAAGAAAAGTGAGAAAAAAATTCCCTTTTTCCACATCCTGCATAAAGTTTCCTGTTTCTGTTTATAAATGTTACACATTTACAAATATTCATTTTGGGTAGTAAATAAAGACTGAGGAAGAAGCCTGTTAGCATTCTGGTAGCTACAACAGATGGTGTGAACCATGAGGGGATGCTTAGAATACAGAAAAATAAATTGTTATTATACATAGCAAAGACTCTGTCTTATACAAATTCTTGGTATAATGTAAATCAATTCTTACAGTACTTTAAAACAACATCTAGTGGAAATTTTAGTTACTAAGAACTGAGAAATAGTATAAAAATTAGGTACTAAGCAAGTAAATTTAAATATTCATTCTGGATGTAAGCAAAGTAATAGAACTTGGTAGTCCCCAGTCTTTAAGTATTTTCTGAAGCTAAATTTGAAAAGGCAATATGATTTCCGAAGCAGACAAGTTTTATTAAAATAATAATTTTATTCAGAGAAACAGAATTTTCTTATCACTTGAATATAAGCTACTAGGAAAGCCTCAAGGCAAAAACATTTTCAAAACTAGTTTCTTCTACAAGGTAGATAAGATAGTAGTAAGAAGAAGGTTCCAAGTTTGATGAAAGAGTCATATATATAATGATTTTCAAAAATAATAATCAGATTTCTGATAGGATCTTTGTAAATTGCAAAATGAGCTTATGCTCAAGGATATGTGTGTTTGTATACACATGCACAAGTTCTTTTGTGTGTATGTCTTATTATGGAGGATAAATTTGTTAAATTTTTTAATCAATGTCCAGGATTATTTACTCATTCAAAAAACATTCACTCCATGTTCACACTGTGTCAAGTGCTGTATATAGTCATGGTTTTCATTAATGGGTCAGTATTATGAATCAGATATCAAAGAGGACTGGATTGCTCTTGTGATTCTGGAGACCTTTGTGTCTCTAAATGTTCATTTTCATTCACCAGCCATTGCTGTGTGTTAGTTGCTCAGTAGTGTCCAACTCTCTGCGACCCCATGGACTTTGCCCCACCAGGCTAATCTGTCGGTGGAATTCTCCAGGCAATACTGGGGTGGGTTGTCATTTCCTTCTCCAAGGCATTGCTTTATTTAAATATTTAAAATCAGTGCAAAATTTTAATGATTTTATAAACAGGTTACCAAGATCAGATAACTTTGTCAGTCATCCTCCAGGTCAAGGGCTGATGGAAATACCAAATCATCCCAACATATAAACTCAACTTAAAATTCCATAAATGAAGCTTGAGATCTTGCTAGTCATTGGCTGGACCATTGGTTTTCAAAAAATTGTTCATATACCTTGTTTTAAAAGATTTTTAAAGCATGTATCCCCAAATGAATTTTAATTTAGAATCTCTAACTTTTAGCACATTTGTTATATTTTTTAATGCAACTTTTTAGAATTACAAATAAAAGTGGTCCCTATCTACTCTGCAGAGAATTGACACTACAATCAAACATTTCAAAATATGAATGATTGAAGTTTCTCTAAATGATCAGGAATTTCAGATCATTTCTTTATTATGGGTTTGTGGAGAATCTATTGCTATTATTAGTATTGCACTATTAACCTCATCCTTTCTAATAGGTGCAAAGGTGGTCAGGATATGTTTATGATGAAAATTAAGAGGAGAAAACAGAACATTCCATAATAATAAAACATTCCAAAATAGTAACCATTCTGAAAGACAAAGTACAAATCATTCAAGAAAATGTGCCTCATTTAAAAATATCCAGGGACAAAATGTCTAAATTCTTTAGGGATTTAGAACTTATGAACAGTCTTTCAGGACCCATACCACTATCAGGTAGAAAATCTTCTGTATTACTAAAAAGGCAATAGATATAAAGAACTGTTCATTAATAGCCAGTGCCTATTATTCCAAAGATCAGACTCTTTACTATTCTGAACTAAAATAAATAGCTTAGATAAATACCTTAACACTAACCAGTACCAAGAACTCTCAAAGTATCTAACAACCTGTGGGAGAGAAAAAGAAATAAACTGGCTTAGACTCTGCCCAGTGAGGCAGATTTGGATTCAGCCTTCTCCATCTGCCTTGAGTATGGAGAAAGACTCTGAGATCACCATACTCATGTATGACATCACTGAGTGTAGAATAATCCTGTCAATGTAAAGTTAATTTAACAAATGCTCAGAATATGACTAAATCAGGTATCTCATTCTATTAAACAGGGGTGAGATGGTTTAGATAGAATCTCCTGATAATGCCAAATAGCAGATTGACACCTATGCAAAGAATTATCCACTTCATCCATTGCAAGTATTAGATCTGGCTGTCCAATAGGGTAACAAATACTCATATGTGACTATTTAAATTTAAATTGTTGTTTAGTCAGTAAGTTGTGTCTGTCTCTTTTGCAACCCCAGGACTCTAGTCTGCCAGGTTCCTCTGTCTATAGGGTTTCCCAGCCAAGAATACTGAAGTGGTTTCTCATTTCCTTCTCCAGGGCATCTTCCTGACCCAGGGATAGAACACGTGTATCCTGGATTAGAGGTGGATTCTTTACTGCTGAGCCACTGTGTGTGCTTAGTCCCTCAGTCATGGCCAACTCTTTGCAAACCCATAGACTCTAGCCCTCCAGGCTCTTCTGGCCATGGGGATTCTCCAGGCAAGAACACTGGATTGGATCGACATGTCCTGCTCCAAGGGATCGTCCCAACCCAGGGATCAAATGCAGGTCTCCCTCTTTGCAGGCAGATTCTTTACCGTCTGAGCCACCAATGAAGCCCACTGAGCCACTAGGGAAGCCCAAATTTAAATTAATTAAAGTAAATAAATTTTAAGTTCTTCAGCATTTCAAGTGTTTAATGTCTTCATTTGGCTAGTGGGAATCACATTAAACAGGGCAAATATAGAGTATATCCATCATGGAAGGCATGTTTCATTAGGCCATCATTAAACAGGTGAAAACTGGTTTCAATTTTTTTTTTATAAATAGACACATGAGTTCTTTGTAATAAATATTAGAATATTTAAATATTAACAATTATAAATATAATATGAATAATATGAATATTATGACTCATCCCTAATAGAAACGAATAAGCAATTTATTTTAATAGATGGTAACATCTTTAAAAGCACACAAATATCATTTGATGTGTGAAAAGATGAGATTTTTGTATTAGCCTATATTTTAATAAATTTCCAAAATTGAGATATTTATAGGAAAAGGTCAGGTCTCTAATGTTTAAACCAATCTCATTATGTAAAAATAATTGGTGCTAGGTCACTCATTTAATATTGAGAGATAGTTAACAGGGATAATTGAATAAATAGTCATTTTAATCTTGACTTTAAGCTTTAACACCGGTTCAGTTCAGTTGCTCAGTCGTGTCCGAGACTCTGTGACCTCATGGACTGCAGCACGCCAGGCTTCCCTGTCCATCACCAACTCTTGGATTTTACTCAGTCTCATGTCCATTGTGTTGGTGATATTACCTAACCATCTCATCCTCTGTCATCCCCTTCTCCTGCCTTCAATCTTTCCCAGCATCAGGGTCTTTTCAAATGAGTCAGTTCTTTGCATCAGGTGGCCAGAGTATTGGAGTTTCAGCTTCAGCATCAGTCTTTGCAATGAATATTCAGGACTGATTTCCTTTAAGATGGACTGGTTGGATCTCCTTGCTGCCTAAGGGACTCTCAAGAGTCTTCTCTAACAGCGCAGTTCAAAGACATCAGTTCTTCAGTGCTCAGCTTTCTTTATAGTCCAACTCTCCATCCAACATCCATGCATGACTACTGGAAAAAACATCGCTTTGACTAGATGGACATTTGTTGGCAAAGTAATGTCTCTGCTTTTTAATATGCTGTCTAGGTTGGTCATAATTTTCTTCCAGGGAGCAAGTGTCTTTTAATTTCATGGCTGCAATCACCATCTGCAGTGATTTTGGAGCCCCAAAACATAGTCTGTCACTGTTTCCATTGTTTCCCCATCTATTTGCCATGAAGTGATGGGATCAGATCCCATGATCTTAGTTCTCTGAATGTTGAGTGCTAAGCCAACTTTTTCACTCTCTTCTTTCACTTTCATCAAGAGGCTCTTTAGTTCTTCTGAGGTTATATCAATAAGATGTAAGATTATTGTACTGTGGTAAAGATGTAAGTGTGTGTATGTACATGTGTATATTCATGTGTGTCTATGTAACTGTGTATGTTAGAGTTTTTTGCTTTAATTAGACTTTATGTTTTACCTATTCACCCACTTTAAGTGTATAGTTTGATGAATTTTGATGTATGATTATGTAACCCAGGTTATAAAATATCCCCATCATCCCAGTAGCTCTAGTGACCCCATTTGCAGCCCTTCTCTTTCCAACACCAGTTCCTGGAAACCACTCTGATCTGTTTTATATCACTTTAGATTAAACTTGTCACTTCTGGTTTCATATAAATGGAATTATATAATGTGTATGCTTTCATGTCTGTCTTCTTTCATTCAGCATAATATGTTAAAGAATAATCCACATTGTTTTGTGTATTCATGAGCAATGTCTTTTGAAAGAGTAGTTATTACAGTGTATATGTGATTTGTTTAATCATTGACAGAATGATTGACAGAGAGTTGTTTCCAGTTTCTGGCTTTTATGAATAATTCTGTTATGAACATTTGCACACAGGTTTTTAATTGGAAATATGTTTTTATAACTGTTGGGTAAATAATTAAGAGTGGAATTTCAGGATTACATGATAAATTTAACTTCAAAGAATATTTCAAGCTCTTTTAAAAATGTGCTGTACCACTTTCATTTTCAACAGCAATATATAAGACTTCTGTCTGTCTTCTAGTTTTAATTTTCATTTCTCTGATTATAATAGAAGTATCCTTTTAAGTGCTTATGGTTCATTTGCATACCTTCTGTGAAGTACATGTTGAAATTTTATTGGATTTTTTGTCTTATTATTAAGTCATAAATGTTATTTATATATTCTTTACAATTCTAGGTACAAGGAAGCTATGTTCATTTCAAAAATATTTTCTCCCAGCTTGTGGTCTATTGGTTCATTTTCTTAAAAGTGTCTTTCAAAGAACAGAACTACAGAGTGTGGAGTATTCAGCCTGGGGCCAACTTGCTCCCAGTGGATGCTGGGAGGTAGGGGGTAGAGACTCAGCTCCTGCTCCAACCCACCAAGGTGCTAGAGCCTTGCCTGCATGTGCAGGAGGGGGACAGAAGATCAGCTCCATTTCACCTTGAAATTGCAGTCCTCCTGGGGAATTGAAGTGTAACTATGCCCCTGCTTCTGGCCCACTTCCGTAAGAACAAGAAGGAAATGGGCTGCAAAATAAATCTTCCTTTGGACCCCAGTTGGGAGAATAGATACAAATATTTTATAAGTATTTGGCTGAAATGGGGTATAGGTATTGCCAACAAGACTTTCTATTTTTAGACCATGCATTTCCCCATCCTTTGGCTAGAGAAAACAGGTTTTTCTTGAAGATTTACTTGTTTCTACTAACAGTTCTGGGTTAGAGACTTCTGGAAGGCAATATCTGGAATATATAGAAAACCAAAGAACTCACTGCCTTGCACATCACAAATCCCAAGGTCCCTAGGGAGCATGCCTTCTACTTTTCATGTTAAAGAAACTTCCTAGGCCTGCTGGTTATGCTTCTAAGGGGTTTTAGTTGTAAGGAGGAAGAATGGAGTTAATATTTTTATTTGCTAGAAAAAATATATAAATGTATATTTTAAAAGTCCATTTATAATAGAATCAGAATGTGAAATATGTAAAAATTATCTCATCCAATGACTCTTGTATAATAAAACATATTTAAGAATTTACTTACCAAGCTATAAACTTTACTGAGGGAAATTAAAGAGAATATAAATTAATAGGAAAACAAAGATATTGGTCATGGATTTTAAAACTCAATATTGAAAAATAGAATTTATTCCATAATGTATATATAGATTAGGTGACTCAAATGGTAAAATGTCTGCCTGCAATGCAGGCTGGCCAGGTGTGTTCGATGCCTGGGTTGGGAAGATCCCCTGGAGAAGGGAATGGCTGTCTACTCCAGCATTCTTGTCTGGAGAATTCCAGGGACAAGAGGAGTCTGGTGGACTGTAGTCCATGGGGTCACAAAGAGTTGGACATGACTAAGCAACTAACAGATTAAATGCAATCCCAATCAAATCCCTAGATGGATTTTCTGGATGTCAGGGTGATTATAAATATATATATATATATATATATTTATATATGGAAATTCAAATAACCTAGAAAAGTCAAGACCATATTGAAAAAGTCAACAAAGGTAGAGGAATTACACTAAAAGATTTCAAGCTTACTAGTAATCAAAGCAGCACAGTATGTTGCTAAATTGGACGTACATGCTGCTGCTGCTGCTGCTGCTGCTGCTGCTGCTGCTGCTAAGTCACTTCAGTCGCGTCTGACTCTGTGAGATCCCATAGACAGCAGCCCACCAGGATCCCCCGTCCTTGGGATTCTCCAGGCAAGAACACTGGAGTGGGTTGCCATTTCCTTCTTCATACTAGTGAAATATCTTAGAACAGAGCTGTTTATATATTTGACAAAGCTTACACTTGTTAGTGCTGTAAGAAGGAAATTTTTCATTAAACTACATTTGGATAACTGTTGCATCTATTCGGGAAAGTAATAACCTGTCTTCTACCTCACACAGTACCAAAAAAAAACCAGATATATTGTAAATCCTAATGTGAAATTGAATCTTTCATAAGAAAGAAAGGGGTAATTTTTTCACGGTTTTGAAATAGGCAAATATTGTGAAACGCTGGGCTGGAAGAAGCACAAGCTGGAATCAAGATTGCCGGGAGAAATATCAATAACCTTAGATATGCAGATGACAGCACCCTTATGGCAGAAAGTGAAGAGGAACTCAAAACCTCTTGATGAAAGTGAAAGAGGAGAGTGAAAAAGTTGGCTTAAAGCTCAACATTCAGAAAACGAAGATCATGGCATCCAGTCCCATCACTTCATGGGAAATAGATGGGGAAACAGTGGAAACAGTATCAGACTTTATTTTTTTGGGCTCCCAAATCACTGCAGATGGTGATTGCAGCCGTGAAATTAAAAGATGCTTACTCCTTGGAAGGAAAGTTATGACCAACCTAGATGGCATATTGAAAAGAAGAGACATTCCTTTGCCAACAAAGGTCCATCTAGTCAAGGCTATGGTTTTTCCAGTGGTCATGCATGGATGTGAGAGTTGGACTGTGAAGAAAGCTGAGCACTGAAGAATTTATGCTTTTGAACTGTGGTGTTGGAGAAGACTCTTGAGAGTCCCTTGGACTGCAAGGAGATCCAACCAGTCCATTCTAAAGGAGATCAGCCCTGAGTGTTCTTTGGAAGGAATGATGCTAAAGCTGAAACTCCAGTACTTTGGCCACCTCATGCGAAGAGTTGACTCATTGGAAAAGACTCTGATGCTGGGAGGGACTGGGGGCAGAAGGAAAAGGGGACGACAGAGGATGAGATGGCTGGATGGCATCACTGACTCAATGGACGTGAGTTTGAGTGAACTCCGGGAGTTGGTGATGGACAGGGAGGCCTGGCGTGCTGCGATTCATGGGGTCACAAAGAGTCGAACACGACTGAGCATCTGAACTGAACTGAACCATAGAAGTCCATTAAGAACTTCTCTTAATCAAAAGACTCCATTGAGAAAGTGAATAATGAAGTCAGTGAGTGGGAAATATATTTGCAACTCATATGTATGGCAAAAGAATTATGTCCGGGATAAAACAAACAGTAAAAGCAACAGATAGTCAAACAAAACAATGTGCAGAATATCCGAACAAATATTTAACAGAAAGAATATTCACATGGCCTGTAATGTATGACAAGGTGATCTAATTCATATAACTACAAAGCACCCACCAGAATGAATAAAATTGAAAAAAAAAGACAATAACCAAGTACTGGGAAAAATATTCAGCAACTGAAACTCATATGTACTTCTGGAGGAATTTGTCTTATGATTTTGGAAAACTACTTATCATTACCCATGAACATACTGTGATATAATAATTACATCCTGTAGTATATATCCTTCAAACTATGTACATATCTTTATCAAAGCATACATAAAAAGAAAGTTCCTAGAAATACTGTTTTTAATAGCCTAAAATTGTAAACAAGCTACCATATACGTATCCCAATATCCATACAATTAAACACTGCATAGAAATGATTAAAAAACTGTAATAATATAAAACAATATGAATTAATCTTACAAATAGGCTCAGCAGAAGAAACACATGAAGCATACATACTGGAGATTCCATTTATACAAAATTTTTAAGTGGGAAAACTGAGCTATGGTGGTAGATTTCAGGATGGTGTTTTAATGCTGTGCTGGGGAGATTGTGACTGAAAGAAGATGGAAGGGGGCTTATGTTTGTTGGTAATGTTTCATGGGTACAGGAGCAGGTTACATGGCTGTTCTCACTTCTGGTTTGTGTGTGTCTCTATGTATGCTATACATCAGTACATTTATTTGTGAGAGTGTGTATGTATGAATTAAATCACTTTCCACCATCTATCCTGTTAGTATTCTGATTCAAGTGGTGTTTATCCATGGCCTAAATCTTTCAGTAGCTCTACTTCTCACTCCACTGCACACTGGTATCACTGCTTCTACCCAGTCTTTTCTTTAGTCTAGTCTTGACAGAGCATCAGATTTATCCTTTGGAAACAATTAGATCGTATAACTACTCAGCTCAAAGCTCTTCAGTAACTCTGCATTCCAATGAGGGAGATAAATTCAGCACCCCCATGTTCTGCAAGGCTACATCTCTGAGCTAATTTCCTTCCAAATTCTTCACTCACACTCTAGTTACAGAGGCTCTTTTGCTATTTCTCAACCATACTTCCTGTGCTCCTGCTTCAAGGCATTTACCCTGGCTCAACTCTCCCTGCTGTTTCTTGTTTCTGTTTATCTACATAGCTCACTCTCTTATATCCTGTAGGTTTCTGCTTAAAAAACACCTTCTGTAATCAGAAGGGAAGTTGGGCCCATTATTTTTCCAGATATTGGAAAAAGTGCATCATTAAGATAAGGAAGAGAAAGATTTGTTTCCATCTTTATGGGACATGTAATGTAAGATTGAAGTCTTAACAGTTGGAGAGTTGGGAATGTTGCTGGAGGAATCAGTTGATGTTCAGTCATTCAGTCATGGCCGACTCTTTGTTACCCCATGGAATGAAGCAAGCCAGGCTTCCCTATCCACCATCTCCCGAAGCTTGCTCAAACTCATGTCCATTGAGTGAGTTATGCCATTAAACCACCATGTCCTCTGTCATCCCTTTCTCCTGCTGCCCTCAGTCTTTCCCAGCATCAGGGTCTTTTCTCATAAGTCAGCTCTTTCCATCAGGTGGCCAAAGTATTGAGCTTCAGCTTCAGCATCAGTCTTCCAATGCATATTCAGTGTTCATTTCCTTTAGGATTGAGTGGTTTGATCTCCTTGCTGTCCAAGGGACTCTCAAGAGTCTTCTCCAATACAACAGTTCAAAAGCATCACTACTTCGGCTCTCAGTCTTCCTTATGGTCCAAATCTCCTACCCATATGCAACTACTAGAAAAACCATAGCTTTGACTAGATGGACCTTTGTATCAGCATCAGGGTCTTTTCAAATGAGTCAGTTCTTTGCATCAGGTGGCCAGAGTATTGGAGTTTCAGCTTCAGCATCAGTCTTTGCAATGAATATTCAGGACTGATTTCCTTTAAGATGGACTGGTTGGATCTCCTTGCTGCCTAAGGGACTCTCAAGAGTCTTCTCTAACAGCGCAGTTCAAAGACATCAGTTCTTCAGTGCTCAGCTTTCTTTATAGTCCAACTCTCCATCCAACATCCATGCATGACTACTGGAAAAAACATCGCTTTGACTAGATGGACATTTGTTGGCAAAGTAATGTCTCTGCTTTTTAATATGCTGTCTAGGTTGGTCATAATTTTCTTCCAGGGAGCAAGTGTCTTTTAATTTCATGGCTGCAATCACCATCTGCAGTGATTTTGGAGCCCCAAAACATAGTCTGTCACTGTTTCCATTGTTTCCCCATCTATTTGCCATGAAGTGATGGGATCAGATCCCATGATCTTAGTTCTCTGAATGTTGAGTGCTAAGCCAACTTTTTCACTCTCTTCTTTCACTTTCATCAAGAGGCTCTTTAGTTCTTCTGAGGTTATATCAATAAGATGTAAGATTATTGTACTGTGGTAAAGATGTAAGTGTGTGTATGTACATGTGTATATTCATGTGTGTCTATGTAACTGTGTATGTTAGAGTTTTTTGCTTTAATTAGACTTTATGTTTTACCTATTCACCCACTTTAAGTGTATAGTTTGATGAATTTTGATGTATGATTATGTAACCCAGGTTATAAAATATCCCCATCATCCCAGTAGCTCTAGTGACCCCATTTGCAGCCCTTCTCTTTCCAACACCAGTTCCTGGAAACCACTCTGATCTGTTTTATATCACTTTAGATTAAACTTGTCACTTCTGGTTTCATATAAATGGAATTATATAATGTGTATGCTTTCATGTCTGTCTTCTTTCATTCAGCATAATATGTTAAAGAATAATCCACATTGTTTTGTGTATTCATGAGCAATGTCTTTTGAAAGAGTAGTTATTACAGTGTATATGTGATTTGTTTAATCATTGACAGAATGATTGACAGAGAGTTGTTTCCAGTTTCTGGCTTTTATGAATAATTCTGTTATGAACATTTGCACACAGGTTTTTAATTGGAAATATGTTTTTATAACTGTTGGGTAAATAATTAAGAGTGGAATTTCAGGATTACATGATAAATTTAACTTCAAAGAATATTTCAAGCTCTTTTAAAAATGTGCTGTACCACTTTCATTTTCAACAGCAATATATAAGACTTCTGTCTGTCTTCTAGTTTTAATTTTCATTTCTCTGATTATAATAGAAGTATCCTTTTAAGTGCTTATGGTTCATTTGCATACCTTCTGTGAAGTACATGTTGAAATTTTATTGGATTTTTTGTCTTATTATTAAGTCATAAATGTTATTTATATATTCTTTACAATTCTAGGTACAAGGAAGCTATGTTCATTTCAAAAATATTTTCTCCCAGCTTGTGGTCTATTGGTTCATTTTCTTAAAAGTGTCTTTCAAAGAACAGAACTACAGAGTGTGGAGTATTCAGCCTGGGGCCAACTTGCTCCCAGTGGATGCTGGGAGGTAGGGGGTAGAGACTCAGCTCCTGCTCCAACCCACCAAGGTGCTAGAGCCTTGCCTGCATGTGCAGGAGGGGGACAGAAGATCAGCTCCATTTCACCTTGAAATTGCAGTCCTCCTGGGGAATTGAAGTGTAACTATGCCCCTGCTTCTGGCCCACTTCCGTAAGAACAAGAAGGAAATGGGCTGCAAAATAAATCTTCCTTTGGACCCCAGTTGGGAGAATAGATACAAATATTTTATAAGTATTTGGCTGAAATGGGGTATAGGTATTGCCAACAAGACTTTCTATTTTTAGACCATGCATTTCCCCATCCTTTGGCTAGAGAAAACAGGTTTTTCTTGAAGATTTACTTGTTTCTACTAACAGTTCTGGGTTAGAGACTTCTGGAAGGCAATATCTGGAATATATAGAAAACCAAAGAACTCACTGCCTTGCACATCACAAATCCCAAGGTCCCTAGGGAGCATGCCTTCTACTTTTCATGTTAAAGAAACTTCCTAGGCCTGCTGGTTATGCTTCTAAGGGGTTTTAGTTGTAAGGAGGAAGAATGGAGTTAATATTTTTATTTGCTAGAAAAAATATATAAATGTATATTTTAAAAGTCCATTTATAATAGAATCAGAATGTGAAATATGTAAAAATTATCTCATCCAATGACTCTTGTATAATAAAACATATTTAAGAATTTACTTACCAAGCTATAAACTTTACTGAGGGAAATTAAAGAGAATATAAATTAATAGGAAAACAAAGATATTGGTCATGGATTTTAAAACTCAATATTGAAAAATAGAATTTATTCCATAATGTATATATAGATTAGGTGACTCAAATGGTAAAATGTCTGCCTGCAATGCAGGCTGGCCAGGTGTGTTCGATGCCTGGGTTGGGAAGATCCCCTGGAGAAGGGAATGGCTGTCTACTCCAGCATTCTTGTCTGGAGAATTCCAGGGACAAGAGGAGTCTGGTGGACTGTAGTCCATGGGGTCACAAAGAGTTGGACATGACTAAGCAACTAACAGATTAAATGCAATCCCAATCAAATCCCTAGATGGATTTTCTGGATGTCAGGGTGATTATAAATATATATATATATATATATATTTATATATGGAAATTCAAATAACCTAGAAAAGTCAAGACCATATTGAAAAAGTCAACAAAGGTAGAGGAATTACACTAAAAGATTTCAAGCTTACTAGTAATCAAAGCAGCACAGTATGTTGCTAAATTGGACGTACATGCTGCTGCTGCTGCTGCTGCTGCTGCTGCTGCTGCTGCTAAGTCACTTCAGTCGCGTCTGACTCTGTGAGATCCCATAGACAGCAGCCCACCAGGATCCCCCGTCCTTGGGATTCTCCAGGCAAGAACACTGGAGTGGGTTGCCATTTCCTTCTTCATACTAGTGAAATATCTTAGAACAGAGCTGTTTATATATTTGACAAAGCTTACACTTGTTAGTGCTGTAAGAAGGAAATTTTTCATTAAACTACATTTGGATAACTGTTGCATCTATTCGGGAAAGTAATAACCTGTCTTCTACCTCACACAGTACCAAAAAAAAACCAGATATATTGTAAATCCTAATGTGAAATTGAATCTTTCATAAGAAAGAAAGGGGTAATTTTTTCACGGTTTTGAAATAGGCAAATATTGTGAAACGCTGGGCTGGAAGAAGCACAAGCTGGAATCAAGATTGCCGGGAGAAATATCAATAACCTTAGATATGCAGATGACAGCACCCTTATGGCAGAAAGTGAAGAGGAACTCAAAACCTCTTGATGAAAGTGAAAGAGGAGAGTGAAAAAGTTGGCTTAAAGCTCAACATTCAGAAAACGAAGATCATGGCATCCAGTCCCATCACTTCATGGGAAATAGATGGGGAAACAGTGGAAACAGTATCAGACTTTATTTTTTGGGGCTCCCAAATCACTGCAGATGGTGATTGCAGCCGTGAAATTAAAAGATGCTTACTCCTTGGAAGGAAAGTTATGACCAACCTAGATGGCATATTGAAAAGAAGAGACATTCCTTTGCCAACAAAGGTCCATCTAGTCAAGGCTATGGTTTTTCCAGTGGTCATGCATGGATGTGAGAGTTGGACTGTGAAGAAAGCTGAGCACTGAAGAATTTATGCTTTTGAACTGTGGTGTTGGAGAAGACTCTTGAGAGTCCCTTGGACTGCAAGGAGATCCAACCAGTCCATTCTAAAGGAGATCAGCCCTGAGTGTTCTTTGGAAGGAATGATGCTAAAGCTGAAACTCCAGTACTTTGGCCACCTCATGCGAAGAGTTGACTCATTGGAAAAGACTCTGATGCTGGGAGGGACTGGGGGCAGAAGGAAAAGGGGACGACAGAGGATGAGATGGCTGGATGGCATCACTGACTCAATGGACGTGAGTTTGAGTGAACTCCGGGAGTTGGTGATGGACAGGGAGGCCTGGCGTGCTGCGATTCATGGGGTCACAAAGAGTCGAACACGACTGAGCATCTGAACTGAACTGAACCATAGAAGTCCATTAAGAACTTCTCTTAATCAAAAGACTCCATTGAGAAAGTGAATAATGAAGTCAGTGAGTGGGAAATATATTTGCAACTCATATGTATGGCAAAAGAATTATGTCCGGGATAAAACAAACAGTAAAAGCAACAGATAGTCAAACAAAACAATGTGCAGAATATCCGAACAAATATTTAACAGAAAGAATATTCACATGGCCTGTAATGTATGACAAGGTGATCTAATTCATATAACTACAAAGCACCCACCAGAATGAATAAAATTGAAAAAAAAAGACAATAACCAAGTACTGGGAAAAATATTCAGCAACTGAAACTCATATGTACTTCTGGAGGAATTTGTCTTATGATTTTGGAAAACTACTTATCATTACCCATGAACATACTGTGATATAATAATTACATCCTGTAGTATATATCCTTCAAACTATGTACATATCTTTATCAAAGCATACATAAGAAGAAAGTTCCTAGAAATACTGTTTTTAATAGCCTAAAATTGTAAACAAGCTACCATATACGTATCCCAATATCCATACAATTAAACACTGCATAGAAATGATTAAAAAACTGTAATAATATAAAACAATATGAATTAATCTTACAAATAGGCTCAGCAGAAGAAACACATGAAGCATACATACTGGAGATTCCATTTATACAAAATTTTTAAGTGGGAAAACTGAGCTATGGTGGTAGATTTCAGGATGGTGTTTTAATGCTGTGCTGGGGAGATTGTGACTGAAAGAAGATGGAAGGGGGCTTATGTTTGTTGGTAATGTTTCATGGGTACAGGAGCAGGTTACATGGCTGTTCTCACTTCTGGTTTGTGTGTGTCTCTATGTATGCTATACATCAGTACATTTATTTGTGAGAGTGTGTATGTATGAATTAAATCACTTTCCACCATCTATCCTGTTAGTATTCTGATTCAAGTGGTGTTTATCCATGGCCTAAATCTTTCAGTAGCTCTACTTCTCACTCCACTGCACACTGGTATCACTGCTTCTACCCAGTCTTTTCTTTAGTCTAGTCTTGACAGAGCATCAGATTTATCCTTTGGAAACAATTAGATCGTATAACTACTCAGCTCAAAGCTCTTCAGTAACTCTGCATTCCAATGAGGGAGATAAATTCAGCACCCCCATGTTCTGCAAGGCTACATCTCTGAGCTAATTTCCTTCCAAATTCTTCACTCACACTCTAGTTACAGAGGCTCTTTTGCTATTTCTCAACCATACTTCCTGTGCTCCTGCTTCAAGGCATTTACCCTGGCTCAACTCTCCCTGCTGTTTCTTGTTTCTGTTTATCTACATAGCTCACTCTCTTATATCCTGTAGGTTTCTGCTTAAAAAACACCTTCTGTAATCAGAAGGGAAGTTGGGCCCATTATTTTTCCAGATATTGGAAAAAGTGCATCATTAAGATAAGGAAGAGAAAGATTTGTTTCCATCTTTATGGGACATGTAATGTAAGATTGAAGTCTTAACAGTTGGAGAGTTGGGAATGTTGCTGGAGGAATCAGTTGATGTTCAGTCATTCAGTCATGGCCGACTCTTTGTTACCCCATGGAATGAAGCAAGCCAGGCTTCCCTATCCACCATCTCCCGAAGCTTGCTCAAACTCATGTCCATTGAGTGAGTTATGCCATTAAACCACCATGTCCTCTGTCATCCCTTTCTCCTGCTGCCCTCAGTCTTTCCCAGCATCAGGGTCTTTTCTCATAAGTCAGCTCTTTCCATCAGGTGGCCAAAGTATTGAGCTTCAGCTTCAGCATCAGTCTTCCAATGCATATTCAGTGTTCATTTCCTTTAGGATTGAGTGGTTTGATCTCCTTGCTGTCCAAGGGACTCTCAAGAGTCTTCTCCAATACAACAGTTCAAAAGCATCACTACTTCGGCTCTCAGTCTTCCTTATGGTCCAAATCTCCTACCCATATGCAACTACTAGAAAAACCATAGCTTTGACTAGATGGACCTTTGTAGGCAAAGTAATGTCTCTGCTTTTTAATATGTTGTCTAGGTTGATCATAATTTTCCTTCCAAGGAGTAAGCGTCTTTTAATTTCATGGCTGCAGTCACCATATGCAGTGATTTTGGAGCCCAGGAAAATAAAATCTATTACTGTTTCCATTGTTTCCCCACCTATTTGCTATGAAGTGATGGAACTAGATGCCATGATTTTAGTTTTTTGAATGTTGAATTTTAAGCCAGGTTTTTAACTCTCCTCATTCACTCTCATCAAGAGGCTGTTTAGTCTCTCATTGCTTTCTCCCATAAGGGTGGTGTCATCTGCATATCTGAGGTTATTGATATTTCTCTCTGTAATCTTGATTACAGCTTGTGCTTCATCCAGCCCAGCATTTCACATGATATACTCTCCATGTAAGTTAAATCAGCAGGATGATGATACACAGCCTTGATGTACTCCTTTCCCAATTTGGATCCAGTCCGTTGTTCCATGTCTGATTCTAACTGTTGCTTCTTGACTTGCATACAGGTTTCTCAGGAGGCAGGTAGGTGGTCTGGTATTCCCATCTCTTCAAGAATTTCCCATAGTATGTTATGATCCACACAGTCAAAAGCTTTAGCTTACTCATTAAAGCAAAAGTAGATGTTTTTTGGGAATTCCCTGGCTTTTTCTATGAATTAGTTGATGTGAGCAATTTGATCTCTGGTTCCTCTGCCTTTTCTACAACCAGCTTGAACATCTGGTATTTCTCAGTTCATGTACTGTTGAGGTCTCGCTTGGAGAATTTTGAGCATTACTTTGCTAGTGTGTGAAATGAGTGCAGTTGTGTGGCAGTCGGAACATTCTTTGGCATTGCTTTTCTTTGGGATTGGATAAAAACTGACCTTTTACAGTCATAGCAATGCTTCCTAATGCTCACTTGAATTCACTTTTCAGAATGTCTGGTTCTAGATGAGTGATCATACCATTGTGGTTATCTGGGTTATTAAGATCATTTTTGTATAGTTCTGTATATTCTAGCCACCCCTTCTTAATATCTTCTGCTTCTGTTAGGTCCATACTGTTTCTGTCCTTTATTGTGCCCATCTTTGCTTGAAATCTTCCCTTGTTATCTCTAATTTTCTTGAAGACATCTCTAGTCTTTCTCATTTACTGTTTTCCTGTATTTCTTTGCATTGATCACTTAGGAAGGCTTTCTCTTGTATCCTTGCTATTCTTTGGAACTCTGCTTTCAGATGGGCCTATATTTCTTTTTCTCCTTTGCTTTTCACTTCTCTTCTTTGCTCACCTATTTGTAAGGCCTCCTCAGACAACCATTTTGCCTTTCTTTTTCTTGGAGATTTTGATTTTGATCACTGCCTCCTATACAATGTTATGAAGCTCTGTCCATAGTTCTTCAGGCACTCTATCAGTTCTAATCCCCTGAATCTATTTGTCATTTCCACTGTATAATCATAAGGGGTTTGATTTAGATCATACCTGAAAGGCCTTGTGGTTTCTCCTGCTTCCTTCAGTTTAAGTCTGAATTTTGTGATAAGAAGATCATGATATAAGCCATGGTCAGCTCCCTGTCTTGTTTTTGCTGACTGTATAGAGCTTCTCCATCTTTGGCTGCAAATAATATAATCAATATGTTTTCAAGGGAGGAATCAGAGATGCCCTCTAGTAAGTGGATGGTTCCTCTTGCCTGAACACTGCTGTTTGGCCAGAAATTTTTACCCCAGATGAATAGTCACTGGTGAGTATGTTTTATCTCTGTTCCTGAGAAGAACAAAGAGCTGAAATGAGAGAATCCCCAACTCTGAGGCCTTAGACCTTAGCTTGCTGGCTATAATCATACCAAATGGGTCACATTTTTTCCCAAAAGAATTTTTTTAATAGAAAACAAAGATAAAACACATTTCAATTCTGCAACTGACCAGTATGCCATGTTTCTACAAGATGTATGGTAGTCCATAAGACTAAAAAGGAAAGAGCATTGGTTTAGGAGCCTTGGTTAGGAGAAATAGAAAAAAATAAAGACCAGATTTTAGGGAAGTTTGGGCAAACATAAAAGCTGAGATACATCCCTGAATGCTAGTGCCATCCTTGTTCTTTTCAGATCCTCATTTGTCTTCTTATCCACAACATTCCCACTGGAGTCTTCATACGCTTCTTCAGTATCAGGCTGCCATTGTTACTGATGCCTTCTGCAGTAGTTTCAGCTTGGCCCAAAAGGAGATAGTATCACCAATCTGTGTCACATTAGCAGAGCTGGCAGTGATTTTGGGTGCCAAATACCTCATGGCTTGAGCATGATGCCATTCAGCAAAGTGCTGCTGAAAAGCGTTGGGACCTCAGTGGGTGTAGTTTTCACAAATTTCTCATTTATAGTTATATTTAGGCCACAAATCATATACAACTAGTAAGGGATGAGTTTACAATCCTATCCATGGGGCAGGTTTGGGGGATTATAAAATATCTCTTAGCTTCAATTATTTTAAAGGTTTTGTCTTAAACAATCTCAGCTTTACTGTAGCCACCACCTGTAATGGAAGATGATGGCTTAAACCATGGAAGTATCAATGACAATAAACACTGGATATTTTAAAAATTTTATTTTTGATTGTGCTGGGTCTTCATTGCTGTGTGTGGGCTTTCTCTAGTTGTGGCAAATAGGAAGTATTCTTAGTTGGCATGTGTGGGGTTCTCTTTGTAGCGGCTTCTCTTGTTGCAGAGCACAGGCTCTAGATACACAGGCTTCTGTAGTTGTAGTATGCCAACTCAGTAGCTGCAGTACACAGGCTTAGTTGCTCCCTGGCATGTGGGACCATCCTGGACCATGGTTGGAACCCATATCCGCTACCTTGGCAGGAGGATTCCTAACCCCTGGACCACCAGGGAAGTCCCAACACTGGATCTTTGTTATTCAGGGAGGGTGGGAAACCTGCCCTGATACTATATCTAATGTTCATACATGTTATGTTGATCATCTGGTGCTTTTCAGACTGTGTAATACATGACCCCTCCCACGGTCTGTTCCTGATTTTCCTCTACTAAGACTTTAGCTTACTTGGACTAATGATTAGCCTCAATCTCAATTCTTATGTATATCAGCTTCCTTAATTCAGTCTTTACAACTAGCATCAGATACTGGGTCTGTACTTCAGTAACCCATCTATTTCTGGACAAACCTTCCAGGTCTCTCTTTTTACTTTTTGAGTAGGACTTTAGCATTCCATTCTAGAAGAGAATGAAATCCTAAACAACTCATATATGGATATAACCTAGTAAAATTGAGTTTGCAGTTAATATTAGGTTGATGCAAAAGAAATGGTGACTTCAGACTGTGACTTTTAAGTCATTATAACTAGGCTCAAAGGCATCTTTATTAATCAAAATAGGAACCAGTACAGTCAACACATTTTTAACAGTGAGAAATAAATTTGCTTATTCCTGTAGCATAAAAGTTCATGCTTCAGGATTTGCTGAACTCTTGGAAAGCAGTTTCTCGATGCTTGAAGAAGTGGGTGTTGATTGGAGAGAAGTCAGGTGAATATGGCAGATGAGGTGAAGCTTTGTAGCCCAATTCGTTCAGTTTTGAAGCCTTGGTGGTGCAATGCATGGCTGGGCATTGTCGTGAAGAAGAATTGGGTTTTCTGTTGACCATTACTGGCTACAGGTGTTGCAAATCTTGATACATCTCTGATTTGCTGAACATACTTCCCAGATGTAATAGTTTCACCAGGATTCAGAAAGCAGTAGTGGATCAAACTGGTAGCAGACCACCAAAAATGACCATGACCCTTTTTTGGTCAGCTTTGGCTTTGGGAAATGCTTTGGAGCTGCTTCTTGGTTCAGCCACTGAGCAGTAGTCACCAGTTAGCTTATAAAATCCGCTTTTCATTGCATGTCACAATCCAATTGAGAAATGCTTCACTGTTGTGTAGAATAACAGAAGACATTTCAAAATTATGATTTCTTTGATTTTCAGTCAGCTCATGTGGCATACATTGATTGAGCTTTTTCACCTTTCCAATTCAGTTCAAGTGCCCAATGACCATACAGTGGTCAATGTTGAGTTCTCGGGCAACTTCTTATGCAGTTGTAAGAGGATCAACTTCAATGATTGTTCTCAATTGGTCATGGTCACTTTTCTATACCTAGCCACAAAGCTCCCCATCTTCAAGGCTCTTGTCTCCTTTGCAAAACTTCTTAAACCACCACTGCACCGTTTAACATAACCACATTTATTAAGAATGTATTCCAATATTAAATGGAAAATTTCAAGAATGCAAAAACCACAGTTATTTGAGTCAACCTCACATAAGATTTCATAATGTGTGATCAACTAGCCTGTTCAGTCTGTTTCTTGAGAGATATGTGGTACAATCAGAAAAGAGCTAAGAGCAAGCAAAATACACTTAACTTCATTGTCATTAGCCAGGAATTAGGATAGAGGTATCAAAATCATTGTCATCTCTAGTAATTATTGGAATCAATTCAGAGTAAATATCACCTTTGTCTAAATAAATATTCTCTGCATCTATTAAGAAGGGATTGTAACAAATGTTTAATTAATTTTCTCTAAAAAAAAAAAAATAGTTCTGAAAATGTTGTTTCCTATACAGATTCCTGAAATTTGGTGCTTAAATAGAACGCCCTATATAGTTTTAAACCATTACATCTTCATAACTTAGTTGCATAGTTCATCACAGAAGAATAGTAACTTATACTCATAAATTCACCATTATGGACAATTAGGCATTACAGTAGTTCTGAAAATCATTGGATTTTTAGTGAGACACAGCTGACATTAGATTTGAAATATCCCTTAATGTACACAATAACAGCTTACAAAAATGTAGTTGTTTTTAAAACTTGCTAAAATTCAAACCAAACACTAATTTCTTGTACATATTTGCAGAGAATCAGTTTATAAAGATGACCATAATCTACAACTGTTCAACTTCATTAAGAGAATATTAAGGTCTCTTTGGTAGAAGTAATTAAATTTGTTCTCACTTGCATACATTTGTTTTGCAAAATTGATTAAGATTTGATAACAGAAATGCTTTTTGTATAGGCTTGATCAGCTCTAAATGGTCACCCAGGGACAAGGCCCTGAGTACTCATGAGCAAAATCAATAACTTCCCATCTTGTATGATTTGAGATGCTCAGAGAAATCAGTACATACAAATCCCTACCCCACTGACTTTACCTTAAGAGTAGAAGTTCAGTTACTGCTCATGTATTCAGCTAGAAGACCTTTGTGTAAGATATAAATGCTGTCTGAGAGGGTATCTTTATTGTTTTTCAATCATCTAATTGTTATATGGATTAATTAAAAACTTAGTAAGACCTTAAATGCTTATTCTTAGGAAAGATACATGTTGATAAGGATGGAAGATGTCCAGAGTATAATGCAGCAAGCATCTTTGGGCACTGTAACTATGAGCATTCAGGGGTAACTTCTGAAGATCTTTCAGGCAGAAATAGTAGACAGCAGAAAAGATACAGAGGGATGGAAATAGGGACTTAAAAGTAAATTTCCCATGCTTCAATTCTGGGACATGTTTTGGCAATATACAGATGTTGCAGAATCTTTTGAGATGCTTATGATTAATCTTCTACATATGTATATATACAGGTCAGTAATAGTTGACTAGTTTGGTGTAGCATTTACATGATTACATCATATTAAATGTAGCATTTATTCCATCTTTGAATCCATGAAGTTGCCAGACTACAGGAGAGATACCAGTTTGCTATTTCACATAACAAACTGACTGGCCAAACTGTCTGTGTAAGAGAGCCTCTTGGTTCAGCTTCTGTATTAGACAGATATTCTTATTGCTTCATGTCAGTTATCACAGATGTTTAAGACGGCATGGAAATAATCCTTTCTCAATGTCTGTATCTGAATGAAGAAAAATGAGACAATTGAGTCCAAATTTTGTTGTTAATGTCATTTTTAAACATTTTTCCAACCAAATAATTTTATCCTCTTCATGCTTTGCAGAAGGTTAGAAACATAGTCTTTGGGGCAAAAGAAAAGCTAGGAGATGCTGACATATCTGTCTTATCTAGAACTCTGTAACTACTGCCAAGACTGCCCAGGGAAAATAATTTCATTAATAGCATTAATGTGGGCAAACTGACTGTGCAGCACTCATTCCAGGCCATGTCCTTCTCTGTGCAAAGTAAAATCAAAGCAAATCCATTATGTACACATACAAAGAATGTGTAGTACTGAGGTGCATGAGAACCAGTTTAACCCCTATCAGCATCATAGGAAATCACTAAAGACATGAGATTTTTGGAAGAGAAGTATGATTCAATAATAATGTTGATCATTCTTATAATTGCACATAAAGTATGATGCTTTTTACTGCTTGAATTGTATCATAGTCAGAAGGTAAAAGAAGAATATTTCCTATTTTCTGTTCCTGAAGACAGACTCTTTACTTTCTGTAAAGCAGGAAGTGGAGAATAGGATGCTCTAAGTCGCTGGAAAAGAATGGATCACTCTGAAAGAAACTTATAATTCACAGACAGTTTTTGAAGAACCCCTGTGTTCTACTGTTGTTTACAAAATTAAAATAAAATAAAAATAAACCTTAAAGTGTACTCTGCTCAGCCTTCATGTGTAGTTCTCAGAATCAGTGGGAGTTTTCTTTCATGGTAGGGCCCTAAATCAACAGTCAACGGTATTCATAAAAACAGGACAACAAAAAGCTGTCAGCTGTACAAGCAAAACACCAGCCAGTGAAGCTGCCAGCTATCTGCCAATGAATATTTATTTAGAAAATACCCTCTGGGAATCCTTATTAAGTGTGTGTAATTCTCAGGATGCTGTAGCCTCATAGACACTGTCACTTGTACTCAAAACCCGATTTCATAAATTCTACTACTCCATTTTGACAAGAAGTCATCAGCCCAGTTGCATTAGTCTGCCCATAAATAAAGGTCCGCTATCTGCACATTTGCCTTTCTTTATAAGGCACTCCTCTTAAGGTTGCTTAACAAAGTTGTACCAAATGTTACTGTTACATTTTTATTTTTTATTTTCTTAGTTATGTTTTGCTTTAAGGAGTTTATACTTGGTGCTCAACTAATGTCTTAATAATCATATTAGATATTGTTGTTAAACTCATTTTATATGGGAGGAGGATGAACAACAGACTGAATGATTTCCCCAAATTCACACAGATTGTTAAATATGACTAGATATATAACTAAGGATCATTTGATGTAAACAACTATGCTTTGCTGCCTCACTAGTTCTGGCCCATGATGGCTCAAACATGAGCAAATAGTTGAATGTCACTGTAGTATATTCTAAGATCCTTATTGAATATGAATGTTCAGTTCTGTTCAGTTCAGTCACTCAGTCGTGTCCGACTCTTTGCAACCCCATGAATCACAGAATGCCAGGCCTCCCTGTCCATCACCAACTCCCAGAGTTCACTCAGACTCGCGTCCATCGAGTCAGTGATGCCATCCAGCCATCTCATCCTCGGTCATCCCCTTCTCCTCCTGCCCCCAATCCCTCCCAGCGCCAGAGTCTTTTCCGATGAGTCAACTCTTCGCATGAGGTGGCCAAAGTACTGGAGTTTCAGCTTTAGCATCATTCCTTCCAAAGAACACCCAGGGCTGATCTCCTTTAGGATAGACTGGTTGGATCTCCTTGCAGTCCAAGGGACTCTCAAGAGTCTTCTCCAACACCACAGTTCAAAAGCATCAATTCTTCGGCGCTCAGCCTTCTTCACAGTCCAACTCTCACATCCATACATGACTATTGGAAAAACCATAGCCTTGACTAGACGGACCTTAGTCAGCAAAGTAATGTCTCTGCTTTTGAATATGCTATCTAGGTTGGTCATAGGAGAAAGCATCTTTTAATTTCATGGCTGCAGTCACCATCTACAGTGATTTTGGAGCCCAAAAAAATAAGTCTGACACTGTTTCCACTGTTTCCCCATCTATTTCCCATGAAGTGATGGGACCGGATGCCATGATCTTCGTTTTCTGAATGTTGAGCTTTAAGCCAACTTTTTCACTCTCCTCTTTCACTTTCATCAAGAGGCTTTTGAGTTCCTCTTCACTTTCAGCCATAAGGGTGCTGTCATTTGCATATCTGAGGTTATTGATATATCTCCTGGAAATCTTGATTCCAGCTTGTGTTTCTTCTAGTCCAGCGTTTCTCATGATGTTCTCTGCATGTAAGTTAAATAAGCAGGGTGACAATATACAGCCTTGACGTACTCCTTTTCTTATTTGGAACCAGTGTGTTGTTCCATGTCCATTTCTAACAGTTGCTTCCTGACCTGCATACAGATTTCTCAAGAGGCAGGTCAGGTGGTCTGATATTCCCATCTCTTTCAGAAGTGTCCACAGTTTATTGTGATCCACACAGTCTAAGGCTTTGGCATAGTCAATAAAGCAGAAACAGATGTTTTTCTGAAACTCTCTTATTCACCTAATGGATCCAAAAGATATGTCTAACAGATTCAATCTGAAAAGGAGTAAGCATTGTGCTTCTTGGGGATGAAGTTGCATTGGGTTTTCCAATAAGGACACTAATTAATAGATTCACAAAAACTCTTCAAAATGAAAAAATACAAATTAATTAGTTTCTATTCAGGTATGTAAGAAGCTTGAAAGTCACCACTCCATCCTAACAGTAAATAAAAACTGAACAGTCTTCAGCAATTCGTAACTGTTTCACAGAATTCACAGAGCAAACTGCTGCTCCCTGAATTGGAGCAACCCACAGATAAACATGGAGAATCACATCTTACTCGCAGAAACCTCTGAGCAAGAATCAGCATTAGGGTGAGGGAAACTGAACTGTAATTAATGAATTCCTGGAGGCTTAGTATGGCTATCTCTGAGATGTGAAAACTCCAGGTAGAGCCTGTCCAGGGAATTCCAACAATTTTCTTAGTTTTAGAACTTCACAGGGAATATGGAAGAATCCCCTTATACTCTTGGCAGGAAGGGAAAAGAAAAGACACATCTTTAACTATGCCTGAACAGTGTGTTCTTCTTAACAAGGTCTGCTCTCTCAGGAGCAGTTATTTAACCAGAGCCTGACCTGCTAGCATATTATCAGAGCCTCCCTATCATGGGGGAAGGTAAATACTCAACTCCAACTGGATCCGGTATTCCTATTCACCTAAGTGGAGAAGGAAATGGCAACCCACTCCAGTGGGTTGCCTGGAGAATCCCAGGGATGGGGGAGCCTGGTGGGTTGCCGTCTCTGGGGTTGCACAGAGTTGGACACGACTGAAGCAACTTAGCAGCAGCAGCAGCAAGGGGAGAAGACTGATAGGTCGCTTTCAAGTTCACAATTCAGAAGCAAAAGACTGACAATACTAGAGCCTGTTTACTGTGGTTCCTTTTACAAAGGACATTGTCCCTGGCTGTCAAGAAAAAATTCCAAGACACACTTAATGGCAAAAAATACAGTTTTAAGTGACAGAGGAAGTGTCTGAACCAGACTCAGATACAGCAAGAATGTTGGAATTATCAGACTAAAATTTAAGATAACTATGACTCACATGCTAAGGGCTCTAATGGATAAAGTCAACAGCATGCAATAACAGATTGGCAATGTAAGAAAAAGATGGAAACTTTAAGAAAGAACCAAAAAGAAATGCTGGAGACAGAAACACTTTCAGAGAAATTAAAAAAAAAAAAAAGATTTTAATGGGCCTCTTAGACTGGAAGTAGCTGAAGAAAGGATGGTTGAGCTTGATGACATCTCAATAGGTAAAACTAGAAAGAAAACAGGGGAAAAAACTGAAAAGAGAATAGAATAGCCAAGAACTGTGGGACTGCTACAAAAGATGTAACCTGCATGTAAGGAGAATACCAGAGAAGAAAGAAAAGGACAGAAGAAATATTTGAAAAATCAATAACTGAGTACAGGTGTTCCTGTTTTTTGAAAGTTTGCTTTATGTCACTTCACTTTTATAGACTACACTATTTTCTGTTTTAACCAGCTGAAAGAAATAAAAAAGGACTTTCACTTTTATTTAAGAAAGGGAAAAGCAAAAGTAGCATTCAGGATTTGCTCTGCAGCAAGCCATTATGTATAGAGGCAGCACACACCGGAGCAGAGAGAACAACCCTGAAAATCTCCTCCCCTAGGAACTATATTCAGCATCTCAGCATCAAGCCGCCATAGCTTTGAAGTCTGTCTATGACTGAGCTTTATGTCAATTTGTATTGTGCATCCGTTAGCAGATCGGGCCTAAGGTAATTGCATCTTCATTTTATACGATTTCAACTAACGAGAGATTTCATAAGAATGCTCTACTTTCAGATAGCAGGGAAAACCTATATTTCCCAAATTAATGTCAAACACCAAAATATAGATTTAGGAATACCACAGAAGACCATGGATGAATGCTAATAAAATGAGAAACAAAACCCCACTATACCTTGACATATATTTTTTCCAGATGACAGAAAGTGAAGGTTAAAGGAAAAAACCCTGAAGGACAACAGGGGAAAATAGAATAAAGATTACATCCAGCTTCTCAGAAACCATATAGCAAGAGAGTGAAGTGAAATATTTAAAGTGTTGTGAGAAGAAAAAAAAAAAAAATCTACCAATCTGAAATTATCTACCCTGTGAAATTGTCCTCCAAAAGTGAAGATTTTCCCAGACAAGCAAAAATTGAGGGAGTTTGTTGCCAATAGACCTGTCTTGCCAGAAACATTAAGGAAGAACTTTAACAGAAGGAAAAGTATATGGGTCAGAAATGTAGATCTTCATAAAAAAGGAAGAATATAAAAGACAAAATTAGTTGAGTTAAAAAGATAAATCTTTATTTTTAAAAATTTGATTGATTTAGCAAATAACAGTTAAGGCTATGGAGAACAAGCTTCAAAGAAAATGAAATTGAAAATCAATAGAAAAGAACAAAAAGAAGAAAGTAAAGAACAGAGAGGTTAAAAGATTACATTAATAATAATTGAGACACTAAATGACAGCATGTTATACATAATAGGTATCCCAATAGAAGAAAATAAACAGGTAAAAGAAAAATTATTCAAAGATACAATGAGATAAAATGTTTCTAATCCCGGACACAGATGACTGAAAGAATGCAGCATGTTCTAAGAAAAAAAGTGATACTGTCAAATTAAACCAAGTTATAAATTAATAAAGATAGAGAGTTTGAGAGATTAAAAAAAAAATTTGGACAGTTAGACAAAATATTAAATCATCTAGGGGATATCAAATCCCCTCTCATTTACCAAATACCACAAACGTTGGTACAACATGAAGTCTAGACTCTGGACAAAATGCATTAACAAGCAGGTCATAAAATTTGTGATAGTAAACTTTTATTATAATGATGGATGTTGGTGATTATCACTACTGGAGTGATCATCTTTCATAAATTTTGAATTGAAAGCTCTTATTGCATTCTTTTATCATTCTTAGGGATCAGGAGGATTTTGATAATTTTTCCAGAATCTTGAATGTGCCCAGGACCAGAGTTCAGTCCAGAGTGGTCTGTTGTTGAGCAGTGTGCAGGGTAAAACAAAATAATTACCAGTAAATTAAATATCCTACTTCATTGTGTTTTAATTACCTTATCAAAATATTTTTCATACATCCAAATAATTTTAGATATGATTTTGCATTGTGAGCTCTATGAGAGCAAAGCCAGTTTAATCTTTCCCTCTCCAATGGTTAACCCAGTATCCAAAGGGTAGGAAAGAAATGTTAAAAGTATAATAACTGACAGTTCAGTTCAGTTCAGTCGCTCAGTCATGTCTGACTCTTTGCGACCCCATGAATCGCAGCACACCAGGCCTCCCTGTTCATCACAATCTCTTGGAGTTCACTCAGACTCACATCCATCGAGTCAGTGATGCCAGCTGACAAATAACAAATTTTATTACATCCCCAGGTCAGTAGG
>SJYT01073862.1:44872-73660 GCA_006410635.1 Cephalophus harveyi | reverse complement strand
GACTCTGATGCTGGGAGGGATTGGGGGCAGTAGGAGAAGGTGACGACAGAGGATGAGATGGCTAGATGGCATCATGGACTCGATGGACGTGAATATGAGTGAACTCCGGGAGATGATGATGGACAGGGAGGCCTGGCGTGCTGCGATTCATGGGGTCGCAAAGAGTCGGACACGACTGAGCGACTGAACTGAACTGAACTTCATACATAGTGAGCCAGGAAGACTTAGAAATCAGAGGCCCGCAGATCTTTTACTCTTGTTATCAGTTTCACCTAGTGTGATATGCGTGTGTGGATGTTCAGTCAAGTTCAATTGTGTCTGACTCTTTGTGACCTCAGGAACTGTCCATGGAATTTTCTAGGCAAGAATACTGGAGCAGGTTGCCATTTCCTATTCTAGAGGAATCTTCCCAAATCAGGTATCAGACCCGCATCTCTTGCATCTCGTGCGTTGGCATGTGAATTCTTTACCACTGCACCACCTGGGAAGCCTCTAGTATGATGCCAGGCACCTAAAAAGAGCTTGTTCAAATATGAACAAATAAATAAAAGGAATAAGCACTGACATTGATGCATGCATTTCAGTTCTCAGTTTTCAAAATGGGTAATGTGCCATTGATGCTTTTAAGTAAGAGGCTAGCTTTATAATTAACTGAAGTTTGGAACTACCTCTAATTAATAGTTTAAGTGGAATTTACATTAAACCCATAAATCAAATTTTTTCAATATTCCTCTACATCCTTTGAAACCAAAGTGTTTGGTGGAGATATTCTCATCCTTTAGTCTGTCTAATAGTCTCGTGTTGTGTTTATCCCTTGACCTGACCCCAAGGTCATCCCATGGTTGAGCCCCTCTATTTACTTTTCTGGCTTCTCTCACTTTCACATGTTCACCTTTAGTTCTTGCAACTGTGAATCTCTCTGGCTGAAAATAAAATAAAGCAACGATTTGTTGAATGAGTGGATGGATGAGTTGGCTACAAAGAATTTGATTCTCCGTTTAAAAAATGAAGTTGACCATTTTGTAGGTTTTTGTAACCCTTACCTCTTGAGTTTTGCTTCCTATTTCATTGTGCATGAACCAACTTAGAACTTATTTTCTTTTAAGGTTAATATTACAGACCCCAATTCCAGCATATTGTATCATCATGCAATTAACTTTTTTCTTTACAGCCCTACAGTATAAGTGAGTGATATTTCAATGCATTTATCAGGAAATATAAGAGAAAAAGAGCACTGTCTGACTGGGCATCTGTGTGGAATGGAAGGGGTCTCTTGGGATTATGACTGATGAACTCTGTCTGGGATGCTGCTTTGCTCTCATTGCAAAGGAAGTGCAACTTTCTTCAGTGTTTTTAGAGCAGGAACGTGTGAATAATTAGGGCACCAAAATTCTGAAGCAGAAACATTTTGACTTACACCTCCCATTTAGGAGAAGAAATAAGTTAATTTTGCAAAGAAACAAATGCATTTGAGTACATTTATTGAGATAAACACCTTTAAATAAAGCTTGAAATAAAGAATACTCTCTTAGTTGCCAAAAGTAAAAGCAGATTGTCTTTAATTTTGTTGTGATAAAATACTGAGCAAGTGCCAATCTTACAAATGTGACCTCAGATATAATACAGTGAGCTTGCTTTTGCTTGCTTACTTTTAATTGCTGTTCTAATGGTAAGAAAGAAAGTGGTCACTGTTGTTGTTTAGTCACTAACTCATGTCCAAATCTTTTGTGACCCCTTGGACTCTTTTGTTTAGGAAGTTTCCAGGCAAGAATACTAGAGTGGGTTGCTATTTCCTTCTTCAGGGGATCTTCCTGACCTAGAGATCTAACCCACATCTCCTACTTTGGCAGGTGGATTCTTTAACACTGAGCGATCAGGGAAGCCCAGTAATGTCTAATATTGTTGTTGTTCAGTCTCGAAGTTGTGTCCAATTCTTTGGGACCCCATGAACTGCAGCACGCCAGGCTTCCCCTGTCCTTCACTATCTCCCAGAGTTTGCTCAGACTCATGTCCGTTGGGTCAGTGATGCCATCCAACCATCTCAGCCTCTGCCACCCCCTTCTCTTGCTCTCAATCTTTCCCAGCATCAGGGTCTTTTCTAAAGAGTTAGCTCTTCCCTGATATCAGGTGGCCCAAGTATTGGAGCTTCAGCATCAGTCCTTCCAATGAATATTCAGGGTTGATTTCGTTTCAGATTGAATTGTTTGATCCTTGCCATCCCAGGGATTCTCAAGAGTCATTTCCAGCACCACAGTTTGAAAGCATCAGTCCTTAATGCACACATGGTATAGTGAGTAAATTGTGTAGTATTTGTCCAATTTGAGATACCTACTGAATAAATGGATAAAAGCACTCTGTGCAGTTAGAATTTTAAGTCACCTATCACAGAGTATTGATAAATTTACCTGATATCCCTTGGAAAGCATTTTAATGAGGAGAAGAAGAAATATGGATGTTGGTTGCTTTACAGATAAAAAAGAAAAAGAAGCATTATTTATAAATCGAAGAGAGTTCAGGAAAGCAACACTATGCATAGTGAGAAGACTTTGCCTTCTTCAGTTTTACAAAGGTCCAGTCCGCTCTGAAGCTAATTGTTAGGTTTCAGGAGTTGGCTTATTCTTAGAATGAAGTGTTTTGTTTTAATTGAATGGGCCTAGTACTCATTTTGCATTTAGAAGAGATTTCTAAATTAATTTTTTCACTCCCTCTTGTCATATGAAAGCATCTAAGGTAACACAATTTCGTACAATTTAAAAACAAATGGCTTCAATTCAACTGCCCTATATTTTATGCCTTTAAAAAAATTAACTGTTATCACAGTTAAATGTGCCAAGTGTCACCCTTATCAAATTTCTCAGTGCCCAAGAAAATGAATGTAATTGCTTCCTCTCTGTGATATATTGTACATAATTGGCTTCCTATCTCAAAGCAGCTGGGAAATATTCACAAATATGAAAGAAGTTTGCATTTGCATTTAGATCATAGGCTGAAATGTGTATTTTCACTGTAAGCTGTGACAAAAGCAAAAATGAAAGTTTTGGTTGATATAAGTGACAAAAACAAACAGAAAAATTCATCAATACTTTTGAACAGTTTTCTTTTTTTTGGGGGGGGCAGTCTTCATTTTCTTTATTGGCATATAATTGTTCTACAATGCTGTGTTAGTTTCTGCTGTACAACAGTGTGAACCAGCTATGTGTACATATATATCCCTTCTCTTTTGAGCTTCCCTCCCACCCCGCTTCCCACCCCTCTAGGTCATCACAGACACTGAGCTGAGCTCCCTGTGCTATACAGCAGCTTCCTGCTAGCTAGCTATTTTGTACATTGTGCATGTGTTAATCGCTCAGTTGTGTCCGACTCTTTGTGTGTCTATGGGCTATAGCCCACCAGGCTTCTCTGCTCATGGAATTCTCTAGGCAAGAATACTGGAGTGGGTTGCCATGCCCTTCTCCAATTTTATACATGGTTGTGTATATAATTGAAGACTTCCCAGGTGGCACTAGTAGCAAGGAACCTGTCTGCTATTGCAGGAGACATAAGAGATGTAGGTTCCATCCCTGGATTGGAAAGACCCTCTGGAGGAGGGCATGGCCACCCACTCCAGTATTCTTGCCTGGAGAATCCCATGGACAGAGGAGCCTGGTGGGCTACAGTCCATAGGACATGACTGAAGTGACTTAGCACAGAGTTGGACATGACTGAAGTGACTTAGCACATGGCACCTGGTGTATATATGGGTTTCCCTGGTGGTGCCAGTGGCAAAGAATCCACCTGCCAGTGCAGAAGACACAAGACACAAGTTTGATCCCTGCATTGGGAAGATCCCTTGGTATAGGAAATGGCAGCCCACTCCAGTATTCTTAGTTGGAAGATTTCATGGACAGAAGAGCCTGGCCATGAGGTTGCAAAGAGATGGACATGACTGAGCAAGAGCACACACAGTGTATATACGTCAAAGCTACTGTTTCAGTTCATCCCCGCTCCTTCTCTTCTGTGTCCACAAGTCGGTTTTTTATTGTCTTTGCCTCTGTTCTTGTCCTGCAAATAGGTTCATCAGTACCATTTGTCTAGATTTCATAGGTACGTGTTAATATATGATATTTGGTTTTCTCTTTCTAACTTCACTTTCATAACAGGCTCTAGGTTCATTAGCTCATTAGAAACTATTCAATTTTGTTCCTTTTATGGTTGACTAATATTCCACTGTATGTGCATGCCACGTCTTCTTTATCCATTTATCTGTAGATGGACATCTAAGTTACTTCCACGTGTTGGCTATTGTAAATAGTGCTGCAGTAAACATTGGGGTATTTGTGTCTGTTTGATATGATTTTCTCAGGATATATGCTCAGAAATGGAATTGCTGAGTGGTATGGTAGTTCTTTGTTTTGTTTTTTTTTTTTTTTTTTTAAGAAAACTCCCTTCCTGTTTTTGATAATTACACTGCAGGTATGTGAAAGAATATATTAGTTTATAGGAAGACATACTGAAGTATTTAAATGTTGGGGTCATCATGCCTGCAGCTTACTCTCAAAAGGTTCAGAAAAAATGAAATTTATATAATAGACAATAATAGAGAGAAGTATATGACAAACATTTTTAAATGTTAACATTTGAGAAGTCTAAGTGAAGGGAATTCTTAGTAATCTTGCAACTTTCTATAAGTCTGATCTCAAAATAAAAAGTTTTGATAAAACTAACCTCAAGTTTTAGTATTTTATTTGAAGCATATTGTACCAGTCACCTTCATTAATTATCCTAGCCAAAAATAAACTTTATAACATTGTTGCTATTGTTTTCTACATCTAAATCAGAGTTAATGACTAATAATTCTATAAAATTTTATAAACTCTAAAAAGTATAAACTAAAAAATAGCAATTAAAATTTTTAAATTAAAGCTAAATAAATAAATCCACAAATAAACATCTGCTATTAATTATGTTAAGAGAAATCAAGGTACTAACAGGCTAATCTTTGATCACTAAACATATATGGATGTGGGTGATTGTGTGTGTCTGTGTGTTGAGGGAACAGAGGCAGAGGCTTTCTAACTAAACTGTAGTGTTTGTCTTCTCTTTCTGAGCTTTTGTTCTTTAAGCCTTCAACAATATCTCTTAGCACCATGGTGATATCACTGAGGTCTTATCCAATATCCAGCAACCTCAAAATAGATGACTATCAAAATTGCATAAATTAAAATCAGAATGTAAAAAAAATAGAGAAGCCTAAACTGTGTGTGAGAAAAGGAGATCACAAAATTTGATCAGCACAGTATTTGCTAAATAACATGACCAGATATAGAACACCATAGAAGAAATCCACACTAAAGAAGATGTAACTCCAGATTTCTGTCAATTAACTGATGCAGAGTTGGGATGGATGGTGTGGGGGGGAAGGGGGAGACCTTCAATTCTAATTGAAACCATTCTCAAGTCATCAAACTGTATCTACACTTCTAATATTCATGAAGAAAATCATGCAATTTACATACTGCTCCATGCTCTAAATATACAATTTCTTCTCAATTCCTGTGGTCACAGAAATGTGACTCTTCTCTGATTTATGCATGGACTTGGGATGACTAAAGCAGGAGAAGAGTTTTGCTTGTCTTCAATGCAGAAAATATCTGGCAGTATATGAAAAAATTACATAGCTTATGATATGGGGATAGAAAGAAAGGTAGTCTTTATAGACACAAAAATCTAAATTATAGAAGCAGCAGCATGAATCAGGTGTCCTAATGGGTGCTGCACTCTGCCATCTGTATCTTCCTTCCAAGACTGAACGACTTATTCCCTAGATGTTGGATGATAGATCTCAGAGGTCAGTCCTCTCAGCTAATTGTCCTCTGCTGAGAAGTTACCTCTCCCAAAGAAAAGTACTCTGCCTGGAGTCATCACTGGTTGAATGTTGATGTAAATGTCTAGCCTCCTTGCCCTGCCATGGGGCAACTCTAATGGGCCAGTCCACCTTCAAAGGACCCATGGATTCAGCTGAGGGTTTGTTGTGACTGCACTATGGCCCAATTTCTACTCTGTTCATTTTCACTCTCTTCCATTTCTATGCAGATATAATTTAATATTTTTAGAAGCACTCGTCAATTAACTTCTTGCATACTAATGTGTTTGGTATCTGCTTTCCTGGAAATGCAAACTGCAGCAGTTGTATTGAAAGTGGCTCAGGAAACAGAGTCTAAGATGAAATTTTGGGTCTGGGTCATACACTGCTTGTCTAGCAATGAGGACCCCTTCCTGGCAATAAATGGAGTATTGATGTATTGTGATATATTGCTATACCAGGTAGTGGTGTAGTCTTAAACTTATCATTAGTTGTAAACTCAGATGATCTCTGAATGGAGGGAAGTACACTGATTAATAAAGTGTATCAGGTGGTTGAAAAACAGTGTAAGATAGTCAAAGAGGGGCTGAACCTGCTAAGAGGGGAATGGGACTAGATGCTGAAGGACCTACAGGACTCAACCAACTTGCAAGGGCAGGAATCATGAGAGTGTGTATGGGACTGGATTCTGATGGCGCTGGAGCAAGAGGGCAGGAAGAAGATCAAGTTAGATGAGGGAGAGTTTATCAAGATGGAATCACTCTCCTGAGCTCTGAATTTAACATCCTGACCTAGATTCTAGAAGACATTACAAACTTGCAGTTAGAATAACTCCTGAAAGCTTGAAGAAACTGATGACCACACCAAGTGAAGAAGAAATGCCAGAACTGCCATAACAGGTAATAGGAAAAAAAGACCAACCTCTGACTTTTCTGCTTTTGGTTGCATAAGTACACAAAGATATCATGAATTCTGGAAAGACAATTGGGAGATACCTTAATTCAGCCTCCTCCCAAATGTAGGTTTTGTATATACATCACAGACCATCGTTACTGAGAATCCACTCGACAGTAAAGTAAGAAAGTAGTATTAATACTGAAATACCTAAGTTACAGTGAAATAAAACAGCCTCAGTCTTAAAAACGATGCTTCTTTTGTACTTAGAGTATATATTAAGAACCCTTTGGTAAATCAGAAAACTAATCTATCTTCTACTTAAATCAAAATTTACCGTTAATACACACACACACAGACACACACACACAGACACACACACACTCACACACACACATTAAGAGGGTACTTCTTTGGAGGTTAAACCAGTTATTCTTCTGGAAAAAATAATATAATGTTCCTGTGGCAAATTGCTTTTTTTTTTTTTCTTATAGTTTTCCAGCCAGAAAGTAACACGTGTCACTCTCTTCTTGCTGGCAAGATTACAGTGAATACAAATAGAGCTGAGGATTCTCTATTTCCTCCATACATTCATATATCTTATCTTTGTGACATTTTGGGACCCTTCAGTAAGAGCTTTGAATGTGAAAGTGGAGGTGATGATTGAAGGGCCAGAGTACAATGATAGTTCCAGGTATAAAAGAAAACTGGAGTGCAAGATGATAAGGGATTTAGGGAGACTCATCTCTCCCCTCTAACAGCTTACTGCACAGAAATATAATCAATCATCAGAATTGTTGGCCTTGGGTCAGAGAGAACTTTGTTCAGGCCAAAGGCTGGAGAAATCTTGTGAGCCACCAGACCTGATTGGGCTTAAACTAGCCTACTTCACCACCGACAATTGCATGCACACACACAGGAGTGCACACACTTGTATCCCATCTCTATAACTATAGGAAGATGAATGGTTGCTACTAAGAGTAAAGAATTATCTCCCTTTCTTTGTCAAAGACCTGATATATTAGAGTCTTCATCTTTATTTTCTTCAATATATTTAAATTTCCTCTTTCAGAAAGTTTGCACTCCTACCTGAAATAAGAAATAATTATCATTTAGTCTTAATGAGATAGATACATGCTTAGTTTTCTAAATAAAATCCCTTGCTTATTGATATTAAAATAATCTGTAAATATTGAGATTAATAATTAAGCATTTCCAAATCTAGAGCTGAAGGGAATTGAAGAGGACTGGATCACAGTGAGAGTTCACTGACATTTGGTGGTCTGGTAGTCAACTGTTTTAGTTTTATCATATGAACTCAGAATTTTTCACTTTTGAATTAACCTTCTCCTAAAGCCCTTCAATGGCAACCCATTCCAGTACTCTTGCCTGGCAAATCCCATGGATGGAGGAGCCTGATAGGCTGCAATCCATGGGGTCGCTAGGAGTCGGACACGACTGAGCAACTTCACTTTCACTTTTCACTTTCATGCATTGGAGAAGGAAATGGCAACCCACTCCAGTGTTCATCCTGGCAAATCCCAGGGACGGGGGAAACTGGTGGGCTGCCGTCGCTGGGGTCACACAGAGTCGGACACAACTGAAGCGACTTAGCAGCAGCAGCAGCAGCAAAGCCCTTCAATGGTAATGCATTTAAACAACATCTGGGATTGGAATATTTTAGATAACTGCTTCAATATTTTAGATGGAAATGTTTCCCTAAAATTTTATATAATGATAATTTGAAAGAAAAGTTTGGAAATGATGCTTTTGTGAAGAGATCGGTGGTCTAGTGTATAACAGCACAGAAGAGATGGATGAGCCAGATTCTAGTTGCCTAATTTCCAACTTCAGGGAACTACTGTGACTCTGAATGCCTCATTTTCTTTGACTGTAAGAGAGAGATAATAATAGTTCCCAATTTGTAAATTTGTTATAAGAATAAAACAGATCAATATATAAAAGCACTAAGCCCAGTGCCTGGAACATAGTAAGCTTTCAGTAAATGTTGTATTTTATTCCTTATAATAGCTATATGTCTTAATGTGAAAATTAAAGATCATGTTCAGTAGGAAGGGAAGATAATTTTTGACAAGTCTTTCTGTATTTAAACTCTTTCTTTCCCTCTTCTATGTTCGAGATTCATTGATTCTTTAATACATGTAAAGAAACTGACAAACATAGAGACAAGAATCTACCAGGATGTCACAGAATATAGACAGAACAATAAAGATTCCAGCCCAGATTTTCATGCTACGCAGTTCTTAACTTATCATGATTTCACTTTGCTTTTCAAGTTATGTTTGAGATGAACATGAAAATTAACCATGGACTGAGAATATTTAAGCACCAAATTTTCAAAAATATGCTTATGTCCTCTTCGTGATATACAGTTTTACCCCAAAGGTCAGTTAAGGTATAAAAAAGACCCAAAGCAGAAGTTCTGTGGTTTCATTAATATATCATTATTACGTTTTCCCTTTTCATCCTTTTTTGCTACAGAAAAAAACATTAAAAGCAAAAAATGGAGCTGGGAGGAAATAGAAGGTAGGATAAAGAATCTGTAGCTATTCTCCACTGGTGTTGGAAAGACAATCGTCACTAAAAGTGACTGGGGACACAAGATGATACCAGACAAGTGGAAAGAGATTAGGTGCTAGAATTCAGGGAATTTCATGATGAATATGGTTTATGAGACTTCTCCATCCTCTGGAGGCTTGATAAATCACTATAGTCCAATGGACTTAGTCATACTCACCTGGTAGAAATTGCTAGCTTGTCTGATCCTCCCTGCCCTTGGGATACATAACCATCTTCTCAGTAACCTCAGTGCCCCACATGGGTAGATGGTTCTTGTTGTCTTCATATCTATCTGTCAGGAGTGAACAATTTATATAAGTTAGTTGAATAAATAAACAGTGAGTAAAATAATCAGTGTATTTTATGAATGTACATACACACACACACACTCCCGGAACTAAGAACATAAATAAGGTATATTTGTGTGTATATTTGTAAAGATCACATCAGTATGCCATTCTGGACTCTTTCTGAACATTACCAACTGGTATGATATTCTGAAAAACTCTTTGTATGTTTTTTTGAGTTTCAGGTGTAATGAAATACATCCCAAACGTAAAAACAAAATTAAAATTAAATTTCTGTCTGTTGTTATAAGTTGTTGAATCAGTTTGAAACATTTGGAATGATCATCATCAAATTTGCATTGTGTGTTTATAGAATAGGACATGTAAGATACTCATGATTCTGTTTCAAATTTTTCTGGTGAGCACCTAAGAGAAATAAGCAGTCATTTTTCAGAAGATGAAAAATATGCTACCAAGATATGCCTTCTGATCCACAGTGACATTCATATAAATCATCATATCATGAACAGAAAACCAACATTGGTTTCAGCTACATGCTCCAAAAACTGGAAGCCTTGATGGCTGATCTGCCAGACTTGGTTGCTGATTTGTAACTTAGTTGCTCCTTACAGGAACAGCTCTATACAGTGTGCTGTGAAGGTTGTGGGAACAAAGAATTATTTATCTAATGATAGTTAATAATACTCTCAAGGGAAAAAAAAAGTGGATAATAAAATTAGCATTTAAATAAAACAGATCATGTTATTTATATCTACAAGCTTTTATATTTTCTTTTGTTTAGTTGCTAAGTCACGTCTGACTCTTTTGCTTAGCCTGGCAGGCTCTTCTGTCCTGATGCTGGGAGTGATTGGGGGCAGGAGGAGAAGGGGACGACAGAGGATGAGATGGCTGGATGGCATCACTGACTCGATGGATGTGAGTCTGAGTGAACTCCGAGAGATGGTGATGAACAGGGAGGCCTGGCATGCTGCGATTTATGGGGTCGCAAAGAGTCGGACATGACTGAGTGACTGAACTGAACTGAACTCATGATTATGGGACTGTAAACAAAATAAAGACACTATCCAACTCTCTTTCTGACCTAGGATTTTACAGTGTTGCCTCAATAAAACTATATTTATCAACTCCTCCAGAAATCTTAGAGAATTTGTGAAGAATAATGTATTTTCTCAACATGGCAGGATATATTTGACAAGAAAATTGGAAATTCACTGTGTTCCTTTTCCAATTTAGATCCTTTGTGAATCTACTGTTGCGAAATTTTTGTGAGAATTTATTTAATGTGTATTTCTTTGCTGGCATCGTTTCCTCTGGCATATTGTCATCTTTTTTATTGTAACCACTTTTTTCTTTTATGTTGGTAAATTTTGCCTTTATTTATATTCCCTTTGGCTGCACATCAAAATTCTTTCTAAAGGTGGTAATGTTAACATTTAGAAGATCAGCTAGTTCTTCAGCTCCATTTATGTTCTACACTATTTATACTTCTCGTGTTATCAGCTATCACTGTTTCTTTTTTTTTTTTTTTGCTGCACTTATTTCTTGGCCAGTTTTCTTTCTCAATTATCACTTTTGTACAATATAATGTGAATTTATTATTTTGGAGACAAGGAGGTAACATAACCTCATGCTTTGCTCTCTTTGCCAGAACTGAATACCAAATGCACAGCAGCAGGTTACCAACAGACTTTGAAATAAGTGATATGATTAATCACTGATGACAAAATGTGTCTGTTATTTATGTAGCAACTTGTGGGCTGAAGAAGTAGAAGTAAAGCTTGTAATTTCGACAATCACTTAGAGTAAATATATTATGGTGACAAGAATTGAAACTGTGTTATTGGAAGATTGATTTAAAGTTTGATTACTGAAATGTGTGTATACACGGACCAAGCAAAGCAAAGACTGCCTTATTTTAGATGTCTTTTAGATAGGCCCATGTAGATGTCAAAATAAATAACTCTGAAATTCACAGAAGAAATCTTGAAAGTGAAGAAAACCAAATCAAAACATGGAGTCATTGATAACTATATGTAAAAGAATGAAATTAGAACACTTCCTAACACTGCACACAAAGATAAATTCAAAATAGATTAAACCTAAATGTAAGACCAGAAACTATAAAACTCTTAAGAGGAAAACATAGGCAGAACACTCAATGACATAAATCAGAGCAAGATCCTCTATGACCCAACTCTTAGCATAATGGAAATAAAAACAAAAGTAAATAAGTGGGACCTAATTAAATTTAAAAGCTTCTTGCACAACAAAGGAAACTATAAGCAAGGTGAAAAGACAGCCCTCAGAATGGGATAAAATAATAGCAAATGAAACAACTAACAAAGGATTAATTTCTAAAATATGCAAGCAGCTCATACAAATCAATACTAGAAAAACAAACAACCCAAACAAAAAATGGGGACAGGATCTAAACAGACATGTCTCTAAAGGAGACTAACAGATGGCTAACAAACACATGAAAAGATGCTCAATATCACTCATTATTGGAGAAATACAAATCAAAACTACAATGAGATATCACCTCACACTGGTCAGAATGGCCATCATCAAAAAATCTACCAATGATAAATGCTGGAGAGGGTGTGGAGGAAAGGGAAATCCATTGCTCAGTTGGTAGAAATGTAAATTGATATAGCCATTATAGAAGATGGTATGGAGATTCCTTAAAAAACTAGGAATAAAACCACCCTCTTCCAACAACACAAGAGAAGACTCTACACATGGACATCACCAGATGGTCAACACCAAAATCAGATTGATTATATTCTATGCAGCCAAAGATGGAGAAGCTCTATACAGTCAACAAAAACAAGACCAGGAGCTGACTGTGGCTCAGAACATGAACTCCTTATTACCAAATTCAGACTTAAATTGAAGAAAGTAGGGAAAACTGCTAGACCATTCAGGTATGACCTAAATCAAATCCCTTATGATTATGCAGTGGAAGTGAGAAATAGATTTAAGGGCCTAGATCTGATAGAGTGCCTGATGAACTATGGAATGAGGTTAGTGACATTGTACAGGAGACAGGGATCAAGACCATATCCATGGAAAAGAATGCAAAAAAGCAAAATGGCTGTCTGGGGAGGCCTTACAAAGAGCTGTGAAAAGAAGAGAGGCGAAAAGCAAAGGAGAAAAGGAAAGATATAAGCATCTGAATGTAGAGTTCCAAAGAATAGCAAGAAGAGATAAGAAAGCCTTCCTCAGCTGATTGGGGGCAGGAGGAGAAGGGGACGACAGAGGATGAGATGGCTGGATGGCATCATGGACTCGATGGACGTGAGTCTGAGTGAACTCCGAGAGATGGTAATGAACAGGGAAGCCTGGTGTGCTGTGATTCATGGGGTCACAAATAGTTGGACACGACTGAGTGACTGAACTGAACTGAACTGATGACCCAGCAATCCCACTCCTGGGCATATACCCTGAGGAAAGCAAAACTGAAAAAGACACATGTATCCCATTGTTCATTGCAGCACTATCTACAATAGCTAGAACACAGAAGCAGCCTAGATGTCCATTGACAGATGAATGGTTAAAGAAATTGTGATACATATACACAATGGAATATTACTCATCCATAAAAAGGAATACATTTCAGTCAGTTTTAATGAGGCGGATGAACCTAGAGCCTATTATACAGAGTGAAGTAAGTCAGAAAGAGAAAGATAAGTATCATATGCTAATGCATATATATGGAATCTAGAAAGAAATATGGTACTGAAGAATTTGTTTGCAGGGCAGCAATGGAGAAACAGACATAGAGAAAAGACTTATGGACACAGGGAGAGGGAAGGGGAGGGGAGGGTGAGATGTATGGAGAGAATAACATGGAAACTTACAATACCATATGTAAAATAGATAGCCAATGGGAATTTGCTGTATGTCTCAGGGAACTCAAACAGGAGCTTTGTATCAACCTAGAGGGGTGGGATGGGGAGGGAGATGGGAGGGAGGTTCAAGAGGGAGGGGATATATGTATGTCTGTGGCTGATTCATGTTGAGATTTGACAGAAAACAACAAAATTCTGTAAAGCTATCATCCTTCAATTTTAAAATAAATAAATTTTTTAAAAAAAGGAAAAAAATTGCAGTCATTGAAAGCAGGAGGCAGACAAAAGTTCTGGAGCAACTTTAAGATTTTACTATCATGTTTATAATTTTCCAAATACACAGATTTTGTGTCTTATTTCCAGATATTTATATGTCAGGGATCTTCACCTAACTTGAAAATTGTTATGTTCAAGTTTATGTAGTCTATAGAGCACTTCACGATTTCCAGCCAAGTTGTTGTGATGATCTTTCCAGGCCCTGGATTTATACCATTTCATAGTACACTCTACAGTTATCTAGAGTGACACAAGTATGAAGTAAGTTATTAACCTGTATTGGCTCACTTTATTCTTTGGTATAAAACTTCATTTTAAGAAATTTCATTGTTGATTCAATCAAAGCAAATTCAAGAACTTACTGAAATGCTCCAGAAACATTTGTCCAAATGTGTCACAGAGAGCAAGAACCTTCAAATCTCCATAGCGTGTTAGTTCCAGGTAAAACAAATCTAAGAATTGTGCCTGGGCTATCTCAATGTGTATAATGATTTCTGAAAGAAATATTTAATGTAGCTTTAGGAAAAAGTAAAACCAAATGAAATGAACTATTCTGCCTTAATGACTACTTTAGAATGACTACTGAAAAATCCTCGTTCAAAATCTATAAAAAAAAAAAACTCCTTTAGGCATGCTGATATTAATAAATATTGAAAAGTAGCCTTATTCCTTGTTGTTCAGTTGCTCACTCATGTCCAGCCCTAGGACTGAAGCACGCCAGGCTTTCCTGTCCTTCACTATCTCCCTGAGTTTGCTCAAACTCATGTCCATTGAGTCAGTGATGCCATCCAACCATTTCATCCTCTGCCCTCCCCTTCTCCTCCTGCCTTCAATCTTTCCCAGCATCAGGGTATTTTCCATTGAGTTGGCTGTTCACATCAGGTGGCCAAAGTAATGGAGCTTCATCTTCAGCATCAGTCCTTCCAATGAATATTCAGGGTTGATTCCCTTTAGGATTGACTGATTTGATCTCCTTGCTGTCCAAGGGACTCTCAAGAGTCTTCTCCATTATTTTTACACCAAGAAATTTGCTGTGTCTTGATCTCAATATCTCAATATCAAGATCAGAATATCTAGAACATGCACTGTAAGACACTGAATTAGAGGGGGAAATATTCTGTGATTTTAGACAATGAATCTTGTTTTTCTTCCTACCTGTCTGCCCCACTTATGGAGCATGTTGATTCTGGCCACCTATGTCCACCAAATGATCATCAGTGTTCTCCTATTTCTGATTTTCTCATCTCTCTATCCTCATTATGGTGCCTCTTTCCCTTTGATTTGCTAAGGTCTTTATAAGCTGAATTCTAACTATGTGAGATTCCTTCCTGTGAACCTGAACCTTATCTTTCTCTCCCAGGCAGACTTCCCATATTCTATATCTCCCCGCCTTCATTTGCTTCAAAATATACCTGTCTTGTCCCAATGCTTAAAATTGATATAATAAATTGTTAATAGCAAAAAACAGATCGATACCCCTGCAGAAGTTTGCATTTTAATCAGAAGCCACTTTATATACAGTTCAATCAAAAGAAGTTTTGTTTTAATGCTAGTATTTGTATCACCAAGGCTGACTACTTGGGAAGATATTACTGATTAATAACCTGAATCACTATACAGCTGGTTTCCTTAGCAACCACTGCAGTAGGTTCTCCCTTGAAGTTCCCCCCACCCCAGACTAAGTTCTGAGAGAGATCTTAAAAAAAAAAAAAAAAAGCTTTGCTTTTGTAAGAACATTGGCAGGATTTTCCCTTGAATTTGAAGTCAGCAATCTCAGTGCTTAAAGGCAACCTCATGGTCACCTAGCCCAATCCTTTAATTTCACAATTGTAGAATCTGAGACCCAGATATGTTAGATGACTTACATATGGCCCCCAAATTTCCTAACAGAATTACTTCTTCAACTCCTAGTCTCTGCATCTTACCTTTCTCAGAGGTAGAAAAGATGTAAAACATATGGTTTGAATAGAGTATTAAGCAGTGCCTCCATAGTTGCCAATGGAGTGTTGAATCCTCCTAGCCCTTATTATGTGGGGGACGAGCAGTTATTTCTGGACATCAGCTTCAGGAATGTCTTTGGTTGGATGGTCATTGTGGTGGGGAGCTGCCATCACTCAGCATTGCTTTACACTATGCAATAAGGAAGACGCTTCAATAAAAATTTAAATTTTCAACAGTGAAGAGTCAAGGGTAATATCCTGAAGAGTGAGAAAGACACCAAAGGCAGTTTGGTATTGGGACTAAAAGCTCAGGGCTTGCCTCCGAAAAAGAATGGCGGTGAACACCTAGATCAAGACTCTTGTTTTTCCTGATGTGGAAAAATTACTCAGGGTATTTCTAGCATATGAATATAATTCTAAACTGTTTCAGGTATGAGTCAACTCAGAGCACACTGAACAACTAATGAGGCCAAGGTCACAAGTTTATTCCTTTGAGGACAAGTTAAATTTCATTCTGTTCATACCCTCTGACTGTAAACGGTTATGACTCTTTGGGAACTAGAGGACCTTTCTGCTACTGGAGAAATACCTGAAGACTGTGTTCCTCTGTCAGAAAAAGCCCATAATTACTTAAACATTGGCCTCGGGCTCATTTTTTCCTGAATAAAACATTTAATTTATACCCAAACTCAAGTGAATAGGATGGTTTTGTTTCACTTTTAGACAACCAACCTAGTTGTATAAGGAGACCTATATGCACTTAAGTAGAAAGAAAAATCAAATTCCAGTTTTTCAGACTAAACAAATATATAGGTATTGACAAACTTACTGCATCTGACTTGAGGATCACGTTAGCAAAAGTATAGGACTCATTGAAAATACAGGCAGGATTGACAGTGCAGTTGAACTGAGTGCAATTTTCATTTTCTTTTTTAATAGCCTAAGTCAACTGTCAAAGGAGGAGGGAGAGAAAAAGAGAATCATGCTAAGAAGGAGGAGGGAGAAGGAGATAGACGAGATGAGAGTTCCAAAGACTTTATCTTTCAACATTTTTTTCTATTAACTTCGTGGTTTCACCTTAAGATCACCTACAGTTTATCTTAAAGTGTATTTAGTGTAGTGTCTCCTGTGTTAAAGTGTTAGGAAGGAAGCCAGTGATATTTAAGGCGCTAGTGGTTGCATCTGACTTGAGGATCACGTTAGCAAAAGTATAGGACTCATTGAAAATACAGGCAGGATTGACAGTGCAGTTGAACTGAGTGCAATTTTCATTTTCTTTTTTAATAGCCTAAGTCAACTGTCAAAGGAGGAGGGAGAGAAAAAGAGAATCATGCTAAGAAGGAGGAGGGAGAAGGAGATAGACGAGATGAGAGTTCCAAAGACTTTATCTTTCAACATTTTTTTCTATTAACTTCGTGGTTTCACCTTAAGATCACCTACAGTTTATCTTAAAGTGTATTTAGTGTAGTGTCTCCTGTGTTAAAGTGTTAGGAAGGAAGCCAGTGATATTTAAGGCGCTAGTGGTAAAGAACCACTTGCCAATGTAGGATACTTAAGAAATGCAGGTTCGACCCCTGGGTCAGGAAGATCCCCTGGAGGAGGGCATGGAAATCCATTCCAGTATTCTTGCCTGGACAATCCCACGGACAGAGGAGCCTGGTGGGTTACAGTCCATACGGTCGCAAACAGTCAAACACAACTGAAGCGACTTAACATCAAGCATCAATCATCCCCATCAGCATGAAGTAAACTCTTATGCCAAATTTTTAGTTAGCTGTTCATATGTCTTTATTCCTCCAGGTATATTTTATGATAAGTTGATCAAATTTTGCAAAACAGCTTCACTGAAAGTTTTACAATTAATTTTATGAAAATAGATATTGTTATAAAATCAAATCGTAGCATCCAAGAATGTAACATATCTCTGCATTTATTCAGACCATTTCCCATGCACTTTGCTATAATTTTAAAAGTTTTCCTCATTGTCTGTTAAGGTAATTCTTGTGGCTTGCTTTATACAAATATTGAAGCTTTAATATTTTAATAGGAAAATACATTTTTCTGTCACTCTAAAATTGCTTTCCAAACTCGTGCACCCTATTGGTATAATTATTAAGCCAAACAAACTTGGAACAGTCTTTGAATAATTATTTTAGGGCCTTACTACATAGATGGAGCCCCGAACTTGGCTGTACACCACCTGAGTACAACAGCTGAGACATAACCCTGGACTGCAGCCTACCAGGCTCCTCCATCCATGGGATTTTCCCGGCAAGAGTACTGGAGTGGGGTGCCATTGCCTTCTCCTCTCAAGAAGAGTGCCAGAGGTAAACTTGATATGTGATTGAGGTGATGTAATAGGAAAGCAAATTATTAAATAATTGCTTCCAGACAATTTATGTGCAGTTTATGTGTAAACTTTTAAAATTGAGCATCTCTCTTATAAAATATGTAAAAGTCATTTCCAAGTAGATTAAAGCACAATTTGTTCTTATTTATAATGCCATATAGTGAATATTAAAATACCACAAATACTACTGCAACTTATATACTGAAGTAGAGAATTGTACACATTACTGAACACAAGTCAAGTCAATGTGCCAAACACAGTGAGGCCAAACAAACTGAAATGTAAGAGTTTAGAGCAATGAAAGGTTTATCACAGCGTATGCAAAGAGAAAGAGATGGATTGCTCATGCTCGGAAATCCCAAACTCCTGGAAAGTTTTCGGCAAGGTTTTTTTTCTGGGCCCCTGAGTGCCTGTCCACATGGACTTTTACCACATGTGAGAAACAAATGGTTTTTGTTTTCCATGACAGTAATTTGGAGCACAGTTTATTATCTATAACCTGTCCTCACTGATGTACAGGAATAGCTAGCTCTGATGTGACTGTAGAGAGATAGTGGTATTCAACTATATCTTTTTTTGCATTTTAATCAGAAGCCACTTTATATACAGTTCAATCAAAAGAAGTTTTGTTTTAATGCTAGTATTTGTATCACCAAGGCTGACTACTTGGGAAGATATTACTGATTAATAACCTGAATCACTATACAGCTGGTTTCCTTAGCAACCACTGCAGTAGGTTCTCCCTTGAAGTTCCCCCCACCCCAGACTAAGTTCTGAGAGAGATCTTAAAAAAAAAAAAAAAAAGCTTTGCTTTTGTAAGAACATTGGCAGGATTTTCCCTTGAATTTGAAGTCAGCAATCTCAGTGCTTAAAGGCAACCTCATGGTCACCTAGCCCAATCCTTTAATTTCACAATTGTAGAATCTGAGACCCAGATATGTTAGATGACTTACATATGGCCCCCAAATTTCCTAACAGAATTACTTCTTCAACTCCTAGTCTCTGCATCTTACCTTTCTCAGAGGTAGAAAAGATGTAAAACATATGGTTTGAATAGAGTATTAAGCAGTGCCTCCATAGTTGCCAATGGAGTGTTGAATCCTCCTAGCCCTTATTATGTGGGGGACGAGCAGTTATTTCTGGACATCAGCTTCAGGAATGTCTTTGGTTGGATGGTCATTGTGGTGGGGAGCTGCCATCACTCAGCATTGCTTTACACTATGCAATAAGGAAGACGCTTCAATAAAAATTTAAATTTTCAACAGTGAAGAGTCAAGGGTAATATCCTGAAGAGTGAGAAAGACACCAAAGGCAGTTTGGTATTGGGACTAAAAGCTCAGGGCTTGCCTCCGAAAAAGAATGGCGGTGAACACCTAGATCAAGACTCTTGTTTTTCCTGATGTGGAAAAATTACTCAGGGTATTTCTAGCATATGAATATAATTCTAAACTGTTTCAGGTATGAGTCAACTCAGAGCACACTGAACAACTAATGAGGCCAAGGTCACAAGTTTATTCCTTTGAGGACAAGTTAAATTTCATTCTGTTCATACCCTCTGACTGTAAACGGTTATGACTCTTTGGGAACTAGAGGACCTTTCTGCTACTGGAGAAATACCTGAAGACTGTGTTCCTCTGTCAGAAAAAGCCCATGATTACTTAAACATTGGCCTCGGGCTCATTTTTTCCTGAATAAATCATTTAATTTATACCCAAACTCAAGTGAATAGGATGGTTTTGTTTCACTTTTAGACAACCAACCTAGTTGTATAAGGAGACCTATATGCACTTAAGTAGAAAGAAAAATCAAATTCTAGTTTTTCAGACTAAACAAATATATAGGTATTGACAAACTTATTGCATCTGACTTGAGGATCACGTTAGCAAAAGTATAGGACTCATTGAAAATACAGGCAGGATTGACAGTGCAGTTGAACTGAGTGCAATTTTCATTTTCTTTCTTAATAGCCTAAATCAACTGTCAAAGAAGGAGGGAGAGAAAAAGAGAATCATGCTAAGAAGGAGGAGGGAGAAGGAGATAGACGAGATGAGAGTCCCAAAGACTTTATCTTTCACCATTTTTTTCTATTAACTTCGTGGTTTCACCTTAAGATCACCTACAGTTTATCTTAAAGTGTATTTAGTGTAGTGTTTCCTGTGTTAAAGTGTTAGGAAGGAAGCCAGTGATATTTAAGGCGCTAGTGGAGAAGGAAATGGCAACCCACTCCAGTGTTCTTGCCTGGAGAATCCCAGGGACGGGGGAGCCTGGTGGACTGCCATCTATGGGGTCACACAGAGTCGGACACGACTGAAGTGACTTAGCAGCAGCAGTGGTAAAGAACCACTTGCCAATGTAGGATGCTTAAGAAATGCAGGTTCGACCCCTGGGTCAGGAAGATCCCCTGGAGGAGGGCATGGAAACCCATTCCAGTATTCTTGCCTGGACAATCCCATGGACAGAGGAGCCTGGTGGGTTACAGTCCATACGGTCGCAAACAGTCAAACACAACTGAAGCGACTTAACATCAAGCATCAATCATCCCCATCAGCATGTAGTAAACTCTTATGCCAAATTTTTAGTTAGCTGTTCATATGTCTTTATTCCTCCAGGTATATTTTATCATAAGTTGATCAAATTTTGCAAAACAGCTTCACTGAAAGTTTTACAATTAATTTTATGAAAATAGATATTGTTATAAAATCAAATCGTAGCATCCAAGAATGTAACATATCTCTGCATTTATTCAGACCATTTCCCATGCACTTTGCTATAATTTTAAAAGTTTTCCTCATTGTCTCTTAAGGTAATTCTTGTGGCTTGCTTTATACAAATATTGAAGCTTTAATATTTTAATAGGAAAATACATTTTTCTGTCACTCTAAAATTGCTTTCCAAACTCGTGCACCCTATTGGTATAATTATTAAGCCAAACAAACTTGGAACAGTCTTTGAATAATTATTTTAGGGCCTTACTACATAGATGGAGCCCCGAACTTGGCTGTACACCACCTGAGTACAACAGCTGAGACATAACCCAGTAGCGAATCCTGACGCCTTCACTGAGGCTGCCAGTGTGCATTGCATTTCAGAGTGGCAGCACATCTCTGCTTTGGGTGGATGTTTTATCACCAAAGGAAGAGCAATATAGTTCCTGGTAGAATTAGCATAATAGAAGCCTCCATACATCTGTAGAGCTGATGTGATGTTTAGGCTCAAACTGGGGAAAACATATGCATCTAAATGTATTAGAAAATATACAATTAAAGATAACCAGAGTATGAATCCAATCAGAAAATTGAAAGGCATGCACTTGATATATGACCTATATTTCATACTTCAGTATTTTAAAAAGTAAACTGACAAAAATCACCTATTTATTAATTGTAATTGGTAGCAAAAAAGGATATTTTACAAAAATTAATGCTACTGAGTCTCTGAGGCAGGCACTTTCAAATAAGTGGGTCATGTATTTCATTAAGTGCCTGATAATATAAAATAAGCAAAATAAGTGATTCCTGAATTTCTTGAAATAAAGCAAAATAATAAATTAAAAATGCTAAACATATGCTATGCAAGGCAAATAAAATAGCTATAGACATGTTAACCTCAATATCAGAATCCTTACTAAGATGCTTTCCCTTTATCACAATTTCCATTTTTGGCCCTAGTTTTCCTTCCCTTAGTTTTCCAGTTAACTCCTGCTCCTTTATCAGATACTAGTTTAGCTTTAACTCCAACTGAGAATCCTTATTAAAAACTGTTTCTTAATGGCCAAGCATCAATTAATATTTGTTTAATGAATGACTGAATGAATGAGTGAATGTCAAGAAAAAGAAAGCCCAGGAACTGACTCATATTTGTCTTTCTTTCACTTCCTTTCCTTTTACATCCCCCTTATCAATCCTCACATCAAATTGTCTAGACCTATGATTGATCTTGTCCGAGTTGTGGTCAAGACAATTTTACAAAAATAATGGACTACTCTAATATCATTTTAAAATCAAATTATAAAGCATGAAAAAGTTAGGAATGTAATGTACCCTTCACCTTTTAAAGGTATTATCAGAGCTTAAAACAAAGTAATACATATATCAAGATAAATGAAAAATGAATAGGAAGCAGAAAGTGAGCATGGGAAACTGGAAATGATACATCATTTGATTACTTACCAATTTCAAAAAAAGGAGCTTTCGATCTAACATGAATCAAGGAATAAGAAGTTTTGGGCAGATTCATGTTGGGAAGTATGGTTAGTTGCTCACATAAAGTCTGGATTCTCAAATGATAGTCTGAATATATCAAACTTAATAATTAAACATTTGAACTGAATGTTCTTAAGGAATATAAGAATATTCACTATCATTTCATTACTTCTCTCTGATATTGTACTGGTGGCTCTAGGCAATGTTGTGATAAGAAAAAGGAAAGAATTGTTTTAAGGACCAGAAAAGTAGGAAATAAATACCAGTAGTGAAGAATCATGTGATCATCTATGTAGGAAATCCAAGAGACTCTAAAACTGAATTAAAGAAATTCATAAGAGAATCAATAATCTCTCTCTGGGTATAAGGTTGATGTTAATAAATAAAAATTTTCTTAAGTAACTAAAACCAGAATATAAGATATAAGTAATACTAGCAATAACAATATAAGATATAAGATAGTTAAGAAAAATATTAGGCAAAAGTTCATTCGCATTCATCCGTAAGATAGTATGGAAATACCCAAACAAACTTTTTGTCCAGGCCAATATAGCAAAAGATATTTAAGTTATTTAGAGAATAATTTAAATAAAATTGAAAGACATGTTCCCAAAAGTTTTTAAATAAATGGGTATTTGCTGTTATGGATAAGCAAACTCAATATTCTAAAGAAGCTAATTTTATTCAAGTTAATCTATAAATTCAAGTGAATTGCAACAGAAATACTGCTAGCCTGTTTTGAGGTGTTTAACAAGTATGTGTGCAGCCTAGTACTAAGAAGCACCAAAGTAATTTTGATGAAGCACAACAAAGTAGGAATGCTTGTACAACTAGGTATCAAAACTTAGTATGTAGTTGTTGTGAAGGCAGTGAGATGGAAACATCATTAATGGAAACAGAGTACATAGTTCAGTAGATAAAAATAGATCTCAAGAAGAGCTGCTGCTGCCAAGTCGCTTCAGTCATGTCCGACTCTGTGCGACCCCATAGATGGCAGCCCACCAGGCTCCCCCATCCCTGGGATTCTCCAGCTAAGAACACTGGAATGGGTTGCCATTTCCTTCTCCAATGCATGAAAGTGAAAAGTGAAAGTGAAGTCGCTCAGTCGTGTCAGACTCTTCGCGACCCCATGGACTGCAGCCTACCAGGCTCCTCCATCCATGGGATTTTCCCGGCAAGAGTACTGGAGTGGGGTGCCATTGCCTTCTCCTCTCAAGAAGAGTGCCAGAGGTAAACTTGATATGTGATTGAGGTGATGTAATAGGAAAGCAAATTATTAAATAATTGCTTCCAGACAATTTATGTGCAGTTTATGTGTAAACTTTTAAAATTGAGCATCTCTCTTATAAAATATGTAAAAGTCATTTCCAAGTAGATTAAAGCACAATTTGTTCTTATTTATAATGCCATATAGTGAATATTAAAATACCACAAATACTACTGCAACTTATATACTGAAGTAGAGAATTGTACACATTACTGAACACAAGTCAAGTCAATGTGCCAAACACAGTGAGGCCAAACAAACTGAAATGTAAGAGTTTAGAGCAATGAAAGGTTTATCACAGCGTATGCAAAGAGAAAGAGATGGATTGCTCATGCTCGGAAATCCCAAACTCCTGGAAAGTTTTCGGCAAGGTTTTTTTTCTGGGCCCCTGAGTGCCTGTCCACATGGACTTTTACCACATGTGAGAAACAAATGGTTTTTGTTTTCCATGACAGTAATTTGGAGCACAGTTTATTATCTATAACCTGTCCTCACTGATGTACAGGAATAGCTAGCTCTGATGTGACTGTAGAGAGATAGTGGTATTCAACTATATCTTTTAGTGTTTCATTCCTTAAATGAAACTATGAATACAGTTTCCATTATTTTTTCTCAATTATATTTGGTTTGAAACATTTTTGGTAAAAATGGCAAAATGAAATATTTGATAGATTTAGCCTTTAAAAAAAAAATGTTGACAAAATGTAGGCTGTGTAGTGAAGAATTCACAGAATGGTTTGGAAATTTGTTGTTCAGTCACTCAGTCCCATCCAATTCTTTGCATGGACTGCAGCACACCAAGTTTTCCTGTCAAACTCATGATGCCAACCAACCATCTCATTCTCTGTTGCCCCTTTTTCATTCTGCCCTCAATGTTTCCTGGCATCAGAGTCTTTTCCAGTGAGTAGGCTCTTTGCATCAGGTGGCCAAAGTATTGGAGCTTCAGCTTCAGCATCAGTCCTTGCAGTAGAAATTCAGGGTTGCTTTCCTTTAGGATTGACTAGTTTGATCTTATTGCCATCCAAGGAACTCTTAAGTAAGTCTTTTCCAGCACCACAGTTCGAAGGCATCAATTCTTCAGTGCTTAGCCTTTTTTATTGTCCAGCTCTCACATCCATGCATGACTACTGGAAAAACCATAGCTTTAACTAGATGGACCTTTGTCGTCAAAGTAATGTCTCTGCTTTTCAGCACACCGTCTAGGTGCATCACAACTTTTTTTCCAAGGTGTAAGCATCTTTTAATTTCATGGCTGCAGTCACTGTCCATAGTGATTTTAGAGCACAAGAAAATGCTTTTTCCTTCTTTTAATTTTCCTTTCTCTCTCATGAAGTTTTATCACTTTCCTCCTCAATCCATCTCTTAAACAAAAAAGTAATAATAATAATAAGCATTGTTCTGCATTATGAGATGGCACATTCTATCCACAGCTCATTGTACAGGAGCTTGTGTGAGTAGACTACTGAACTGGAATCCATACAGTTTCCAAAAAATTGCAAGGTAGGTAATAATGATGGTGATGATTCACAAATAGTACCTCACTTTAAAATTTGCAAGTAATAGACATTTAGTGTACCTCTGAGAGACCCTAAGGAGGTATTAATTTTTCCTTGACTAACATTCCATAACTCTTTCTCTCATTATGGACAGAAAAATAACCAGTTAAAAGTGTTTCAAGAAATAACAGAAGCAGAAAAAATGTGTCAATAGCACAACTGCATTTCAGAAGATGTACTCATTTTAGAAGCCAAAAGAGTTTTGAGTCATGAAATACATTCCTTTACTCTGCAGAACACAGCTGAAATAATGTTAATTACTTGCCTTCTACTCAGAATACTTCAATTATTTTTATAGTGTTACATTATTGTGGTATATGAACTGAATAAATAATAGAATGTTAATTCCCCACAGTAAATTAAGAAAGAAATCAGTGTAATAGCCCTCTTCAAGGAGAAGTGATGGGAGCAGTTATATGACCCATTAATGAATCATATTTATTAGCTTCTTAGAAGGATTATATTTAAAAATCAATACTTTCTTCCAAATATGCACAATTACCTAGAAATTAGGCATATTACACATGGAAGGTTTTGTCATAGGAAGTTTTACCATAATGTAGTAGTTAAATGCATAACTTTGGATCTGTCTAACCTGTACTCTAATCCTATCACTTACTATAAAATCTTAAGCGGTTATCTTTTTATGATACATAAAAAGATGATAATCCATTCAGGTGTGTGAAAGGTTAAATAGGTTACACCAAGTGCTTATCATAGAAACTGGCATGTAATAAGTGCTAAATAAATGACATAAACATAATCATCATCACTGAATTTGTGAATTAAAAGTTCTTATCACTAGTTGACACTTAAGGACGTTGAGGATCTGAGAAGTTAATTAACTGGCCCAGTTTCATGCAGATGTAAGGAGAAGACATTGACTTTGCCAAATTCTTTGAAATCCTTACAGAGCCTGATTATTCACTTTTGTAGTTTGAATATGCACCCAAAATTGTCAATAGTACTTTTGAGTAAGACATTCAAATATATGCAAGTGAGCACAGTAAGTACCATTTTCTGGGGAAAATTCTATGGGCATATTATTGAAAACCTTGGTTGGACATATCTATCATTTTTATTTATTGATCTAAATCAAGTTTCAGGTATTAAATCTCAACTTCCTTGTCTCAGGTACCAGCTTTCTTACTTTAAACTACCACTTAACTAACTGAATGATAGAAAAGAGAAATACTTTCAGTCCAATGATGGCTGTCAACCCCAAATTAAACTTGGCACAAGTGCCTGAAGTCACCAATGTATCTTTCATGGTGTGTGTCATGGTTCATTTGTTGTTGTTGTTCAGTAGCCATATCTTAAATGTCTGTCAGTAGGTGCCCAATATGCTACTAGAGATCACTGGAGAAATAGCTCCAGAAAGAATGAAGGGATGGAGCCAAAGCAAAAATGATACCCAGTTGTGGATGTGACTGGTGATAGAAGCAAGGTCTGATGCTGTAAAGAGCAATATTGCATAGGAACCTGGAATGTCAGGTGCGTGAGTCAAGGCAAATTGAAAGTGGTCAAACATGAGATGGCAAGAGTGAACGTCGACATTCTAGGAATCAGCGAACTAAAATGTCCTGGAATGGGTGGATTTAACTCAGATAACCATTTTATATATATAAACTTTGTGGGCAGGAAATCCTTAGAAGAAATGGAATAGCCATCATGGTCAACAAAAGAGTCCAAAATGCAGTACTTGGATGCAATCTCCAAAATGACAGAATGATCTCTGTTTGTTTCCAAGGCAAGCCATTCAATATCACAGTAATCCAAGTCTATGCCCCAACCAGTAATGCTGAAGAAGCTGAGGTTGAACAGCTCTATGAAGACCTGCAAGACCTTTTAGAACTAACACCCAAAAAAGATGTCCTTTTCATTATAGGGGACTGGAATGCAAAAGTAGGAAGTCAAAGAAACACCTAGAGTAACAGGCAAATTTGGCCTTGGAATACAGAATGAAGCGGGGCAAAGGCTAATGGAGTTTTGCCAAGAGAACCCACTGGTCATAGCAAACACCCTCTTCCAACAACACAAGAGAAGACTCTACACATGCACACCACCAGATGGTCAACACTGAAACCAGATTGATTATATTCTTTGCAGCCAAAGATGGAGAAGCTCTATACAGTCAGCAAAAACAAGACCAGGAGCTGACTGTGGCTCAGATCATGAGGTCCTTATTGCCAAATTCAGACTTAAATTGGAGAAAGTAGGGAAAACCACTAGACCATTCAGGTATGACCTAAATCAAATCCCTTATGATTATACAGTGAAAATGAGAAATAGATTTAAGAGCCTAGATCTGATAGATAGAGTGCCTGATGAACTATGGATTGAGATTCGTGACATTGTACAGGAAACAGGGATCAAGACCATCCCCATGGGAAAAAAAAGTGCAAAAAAGCAAAATGGCTGCCTGGGGAGGCTTTACAAATAGCTGTGAAAAGAAGAGAGGCAAAAAGCAAAAGAGAAAAGGAAAGATATAAGCATCTGAATGCAGAGTCCCAAAGAATAGCAAGAAGAGATGAGAAAGACTTCCTAAGTGATCAATGCAAAGAAATAGAGGAAAAGAACAGAATGGAAAAGACTAGAGATCTCTTCAAGAAATTAGCGATACCAAGGGAACATTTCATGCAAAGATGGGCTCGATAAAGGACAGAAATGGTCTGGACCTAACAGAAGCAGAAGATATTAAGAAGAGGTGGCAAGAATACACAGAAGAACTGTACAAAAAAGATCCTCACAATCAAGATAATCACAATGGTATGATCAATCACCTAGAGCCAGACATCCTGGAATGTGAAGTCAAGTGAGCCTTAGAAAGCATCATTACAAACAAAGCTAGTGGGGGTGATGGAATTACAGTTGAGCTGTTTCAAATCCTGAAAGATGATGCTGTGAAAGTGCTGCATTCAATATGCCAGAAAATGTGGAAAACTCAGCAGTGGCCACAGGACTGGAAAAGGTCAGTTTTCGTCCCAATCCCAAAGAAAGGCAATGCCAAAGAATGCTCAAACTACTGCACAATTTCACTCAACTCACACACTAGTAAAGTAATGGTCAAAATTCTCCAAGCCAGGCTTGAGCAATACATGAACCATGAATGTCCAGATGTTCAAGCTGGTTTTAGAAAAGGGAGAGGAACCAGAGATCAAATTGCCAACATCCATTGGATCATCAAAAAAGCAAGAGAGTTCCAGAAAATTATCTATTTCTGCTTTATTGACTATGCCAAAGCCTTTGACTGTGTGGATCACAATAAACTGTGGAAAATTCTGAAAGAGATGGGAATACCAGACCACTTGACCTGTCTCTTGAGAAACCTGTATGCAGGTCAGGAAGCAACAGTTAGAACTGGACATGGAACAACACACTGGTTCCAAATAGGAAAAGGAGTACGTCAAGGGTGTATATTGTCACCCTGCTTATTTAACTTACGTCATAGTACATCATGAGAAACACTGGACTGGAAGAAACACAAGCTGGAATCAAGATTGCTGGGAGAAATATCAATAACCTCAGATATGCAGATGATACCACCCTTATGGCAGAAAGTGAAGAGGAACTAACAGCCTCTTGATGAAAGTGAAAGAGGAGAGTGAAAAAGTTGGCTTAAAGCTCAACATTCAGAAAACTAAGATCATGGCATCTGGTCCTATCACTTCATGGCAAATAGATGGGGAAATAGTGGAAACAGTGACAGACTTTATTTT
>SJYT01073862.1:10437-44483 GCA_006410635.1 Cephalophus harveyi | reverse complement strand
TCGGAGTTCACTCAGACTCACGTCCATTTAGTCCATGATGCCATCCAGCCATCTCATCCTCGGTCGTCCCCTTCTCCTCCTGCCCCCAATCCCTCCCAGCAATGAGTCTGAGAGGCAAAGAGTGAGAGTGAAAGTGAAAGTCGTTCAGTCATGTCCAACTCTTTTTGACACCATGGACTATACAATCCACGGAATTCTCCAGGCCAGGATACTGGAGTGGGTAGCCTTTCCCTTCTCCACGGGATCTTCCCAACCGAGGGATCAAACCCAGGTCTCCCACTTTGCAGGCGGATTCTTTACCATCTGAGCCACAAGGGAAGCCAAAGAGGCAAAGAGAGAAATGTTTAAAGGGGACTCAAGGGTCTCAATTCTGACATTCTGATAAAACCAAGCCCCTGGTCCGTTTTATTCCTTTACCAAATAGGTTAAGACAGAGTGTTTGCTACAACTGAAGGTGACCACTCTTGAGTTTCAGGCATCTAGTTAGAGGTAGGCTAGGCAATGGCACCCCATTCCAGTACTCTTGACTGGAAAATCCCATAGGTGGAGGAGCCTGGTAGGTTGCAGTCCATGGGGTCGCTAAGAGTCGGACATGACTGAGCGACTTCACTTTCACTTTTCACTTTCATGCATTGGAGAAGGAAATGGCAACCCACTCCAGTGTTCTTGCCTGGAGAATCCCAGGAACGGGGGAGCCTGGTGGGCTGCCGTCTATGGGGTCGCACAGAGTCGGACACGACTGAAGCGACTTAGCAGTAGCAGTTTGACTCCTTTGGCAGGATTGGGATCATTAACTCGTGCCATATTCCAGTGCCTACACAGGTATATTTAGAGCAGAAATGGATACACTTGTATTTTCTATACCAACTCTCTTTGGTATAGTCATTTAAGAAACAGTGGACTTAGCACACAGTGTACAAATCTGAAACTACATCCACCCCTTTCCAAGGTGAGGTCCAGACTATTATGTCAGGATTAGGTCTTTTGGGGAAAGCAGGGAGATGGGGTTGGGTGGAGGGTGTGGGGGGAGGGTATGGGGGTAGGGGAAAAGGTAAGTAGAGTGGAAATTACAGACCATTTGAAACCATCAAACCATCAAGTAGGTGAGGGAATCAACCTCACTGAAGCCCAGATCATGGTTTGTACACAAAGCCATGCATACACATGTGGGTCAACATGGAACAGATTTCTTTTTAAATGGACACAGCCTAAAAACTAAGAATCTTCAAATCAGTCCACATGCTCATCTATGTTAGTAAATATTTTAGATACAAATGGCAGACTCTTAAACATGGCGCCTCTGTGCAATGCACACATCTTAGAACCATATACAACTTCCAACTTCCTAATTTCCTTTATGACTTAGACTGTGATTTTTTCCTAAGAAAAATCATTTTAACTCAGCCAAAAACAAATCTTTGCCAAACTCGAATTTTGGACACATCCTGCATCCTTAAATAACTCTATAACTTCCATAGCAGCCTCTCATTCCGAAACCAGAGAATCAGGGCTGTATTATTCTATAGCTTTCTTTTTGCTTCATATTCACTTCCCCCCACCTCCCCCACACTCCCTTAGGTAAAATTCACATAGTTCACCACTCTGGTGTCTTTAGGGACAGAAGAGAGAGAGAGAGAAGTGAAAAGATGTTTGAGTTCTTGTTGGTGGCACAGTGGAAAAGAATCAGCCCGCCACTGCAGGAGACACAAGAGATGCAGGTTCAATCCCTGGGTTGGAAAGATCCCAGGGAGGAGGAAACCCACTCCAGTATTCTTGCTGGGGAAATCCCATGGACAGAGGAGCCTGGTGGGCTACAGCCCATGGGGTCGCAAAGAGTCGGGACATGACAGAGCACACACACACAACAATAGCGTTGGGGTCATTCATTCCACTTTGAATGGTGCACACTGCGCCTAACCTATGGTCTGTTTCTCACAGTTTATCCTTTTGCTTCCCTCTCTTGTGGTCTCTGGTGGTCTCCTCTCCACCACTCCAGTGGTCGTCCAAAAAGCCCTATGTAGCAGACTGCCATCAGGGAGCTAAAGGTGACACCATTATATTGGTGCCTAACATCTTGTGAGTTTTATTTATTCTGCTCTCCTCTCTCAGGAAGATGGAATAGCTATCCGCCTCCCGGTTCTTTACCATGTTGACATTCAAGGGGACACGTATTTATAAAAGTGGCATGCTGAGATTTGGTCACCAGTTCTGAATGGTCAGTAAAGGTCCTTAAAAATAATTTTTAAAAGATAGTGACAGAAATGTCTAAGAATAAGATAGGGTGATGCCCCATTTTTGAATTTTAAAATTGAATCTTTCAGGAGAAAAGAACTGGCTTTAATAGATTAAATGAGAGATAGAAGAGAAACAGAGGATCTGTATGCAAATATAAATAAGAACGGTAACTTTTATAGATGTATTTTAGCTCTGATAATTAATACCTTCAAGGTAAGTGGCAATGATTATGAGAACTAATTTCCTAAATAGAAATTTAGGAGTAAGTGACCTACACTTACCATAAAAATGCTTTCCTAATTTAGGTTCAACATATCACTTTTATATTTCTATAGCCTGTTAATATATGGTCAAGATAGCCAAACTCCATCAAGCAAGGCACCCAAATACTAATGAAATGAGCACACCACGAGACAGAGTCTACAGGGGGTACTATTTCCAAGAGGCATTACCTCATCTTTTCCTGCCCTGACTAACATTTCAAACAAGCTTGAGTTGCTTTGAGTCACAGTATTGAAGTTAGTTAACAAAAGCTAATGCAGTCTTTCAAATACTTATAAAAGAGAAAAAGGTATCAATTCACAAAACTTTTTTCTTCACCCTGAAAGCAGACAGTGAGAACATAAATACAACAATCATTGTTGGGTAAATGACGCTTCAGTATTCATCTGCTTAGTATTGTTCTTTAGGGTGAACCTGACCTCAGAATGCTCAAACTACCGCACAATTGCACTCATCTCACACGCTAGTAAAGTAATGGTCAAAATTCTCCAAGCCAGGCTTGAGCAATACATGAACCGTGAACTTCCAGATGTTCAAGCTGGTTTTAAAAAAGGGAGAGGAACCAGAGATCAAATTGCCAAAATCTGCTGGATCATCAAAAAAGCAAGAGAGTTCCAGAAAAACATCTATTTCTGCTCTATTGACTAAACCAAAGCCTTTGACTGTGTGGATCACAATAAACTGTGGAAAATTCTGAAAGAGATGGGAATACCAGACCACCTGACCTGCCTCTTGAGAAACCTGTATGCAGGTCAGGAAGCAACAGTTAGAACTGGACATGGAACAACAGACTGGTTCCAAATAGAAAAAGGAGTACATCAAGGCTGTATACTGTCACCCTGCTTATTTAACTTATATGCAGAGTACATCATGAGAAACGCTGGGCTGGAAGAAGCACAAGCTGGAATCAAGATTGCTGGGAGAAATATCAATAACCTCAGATATGCAGATGACACCACCCTTATGACAGAAAGTGAAGAAGAACTAAAGAGCCTCTTGATGCAAGTGAAAGAGGACAGTGAAAAAGTTGGCTTAAAGCTCAACATTCAGAAACCTAAGATCATGGTATCCAGTCCCATCACTTCATAGCAAATAGATAGGGAAACAGTGTCAGACTTTATTTTGGGGGGCTCCAAAATCACTGCAGATGGTGACTGCAGCCATGAAATTAAAAGACGCTTACTCCTTGGAAGGAAAGTTATGAACAACCTAGATAGCATATTAAAAAGCAGAGACATACTTTGCCAACAAAGGTCCATCTAGTCAAAGCTATGGTTTTTCCAGTAGTCATGTATGGTTGTGAAAGTTGGACTATAAAGAAAGCTGAGCACCAAAGAATTCATCCTTTTAATCTATGGTGTTAGAGAAGACACTTGAGAGTCCCTTGGACTGCAAGGAGTTCCAACCAGTCCATCCTAAAGGAAATCAGTCCTGTATATTCATCGGAATGACTGATGTTGAAGCTGAAACTCCAATATTTTGGCCACCTGATGTGAAGAGCTGACTCATTTGAAAAGACCCTGATGCTGTGAAAGATTGAAGGCACGTGGAGAAGGGGATGACAGAGGATGAAATCGTTGGATGGCATCACCTACTCACTGGACATGAGTTTGTGTAAACTCCGGGTGTTGGTGATGGAAAGGGAGGCCTGGTGTGCTGCAGTCCATGGGGTCTCAAAGAGTTAGACAAGACTGAGTGAATTGGACAAGACTGAGTGACTGAACTGAACTGAACTCACCTCAGATAAGGCTTGGAGTTTTCTGTTTTTCTTCAAAACAAATCTAAGAATATTAGTTAAGTCGCTCAGTCGTGTCCGACTCTTTGCGACCCCATGGACTGTAGCCCACCAGGCTCCTCTGTCCATGGGATTCTCCAAGCAAGAATACCAGAGTGGGTTGCCATTTCCTTCTCCAGGGGAATCTTCCCGACCCAGGGATCGAACCCAGATCTCTCGTATTAGAGGCAGATACTTTAACCTCTGAAAATCTAAGAATAGTTATCTAAAAATATTCCTGAATCACTAATTCATAGAACTTCTCTGAGAAACTCCTATAATTTAATGTGATATCTGCTCATTTAAGATTCATATAGAGGAGGTTTACATTGTTAAAACAGTATTTATAGTTATGTAAAGGAAAATACGGAGAAGGCAATAGCAAGCCACTCCAGTACTCTTGCCTAGAAAATCCCATGGATGGAGGAGCCTGGTGGGCTGCAGTCCATGGGGTCGCTAGAAGTTGGATGCGACTGAGCGACTTCACTTTCACTTTTTGCTTTCACACAATACTTGAGAGTCCCTTGGACTGCAAGGAGTTCCAACCAGTCCATCCTAAAGGAAATCAGTCCTGTATATTCATCGGAATGACTGATGTTGAAGCTGAAACTCCAATATTTTGGCCACCTGATGTGAAGAGCTGACTCATTTGAAAAGACCCTGATGCTGTGAAAGATTGAAGGCACGTGGAGAAGGGGTTGACAGAGGATGAAATCGTTGGATGGCATCACCTACTCACTGGACATGAGTTTGTGTAAACTCCGGGTGTTGGTGATGGAAAGGGAGGCCTGGTGTGCTGCAGTCCATGGGGTCTCAAAGAGTTAGACAAGACTGAGTGAATTGGACAAGACTGAGTGACTGAACTGAACTGAACTCACCTCAGATAAGGCTTGGAGTTTTCTGTTTTTCTTCAAAACAAATCTAAGAATATTAGTTAAGTCGCTCAGTCGTGTCCGACTCTTTGCGACCCCATGGACTGTAGCCCACCAGGCTCCTCTGTCCATGGGATTCTCCAAGCAAGAATACCAGAGTGGGTTGCCATTTCCTTCTCCAGGGGAATCTTCCCGACCCAGGGATCGAACCCAGATCTCTCGTATTAGAGGCAGATACTTTAACCTCTGAAAATCTAAGAATAGTTATCTAAAAATATTCCTGAATCACTAATTCATAGAACTTCTCTGAGAAACTCCTATAATTTAATGTGATATCTGCTCATTTAAGATTCATATAGAGGAGGTTTACATTGTTAAAACAGTATTTATAGTTATGTAAAGGAAAATACGGAGAAGGCAATAGCAAGCCACTCCAGTACTCTTGCCTAGAAAATCCCATGGATGGAGGAGCCTGGTGGGCTGCAGTCCATGGGGTCGCTAGAAGTTGGATGCGACTGAGCGACTTCACTTTCACTTTTTGCTTTCACACAATGGAGAAGGAAATGGCAACCCACTCCAGTGTTCTTGCCTGGAGAATCCCAGGGACAGGGGAGCCTGTTGGGCTCCTGTCTATGGGGTCGCACAGAGTCGGACACGACTGAAGCGACTTAGCAGCAGCAGCAGCAGCAAAGGAAAATAATATCTTTAAATTTATTTAGTAAGCATTTCTTTCACATGTACTAAGAAATGTTTTTCACCACCAAATAAGATATAAACTAAAAGAAAAAGACAGTCACTTATGAAGTTAAAGTGTAAAATAAAAATGAAAAAATATAATAAGGCACATGTTTAAAAAGTGATATAGGGAATAAGTTCAGAGGAAAAAAATGTTACAGAAGAAGGCAATCAAAAAGATTTAAATTAACAAGTATATACTAAGCTCTAACCATAGTGTGTGTAAGGGATTATATCAGGTAACACTGATTGCAGAAGAATATACCACTATTGTAATTTTGTATAGGATGTAATCAACATCAACGAACAAAAATGCAATCAATGTGTGACAAGTGCCTAAGTACAAAGAAAATAATTTCTACAAAATTTAGAAGAAGCAAGTCACCTGTTATGATAATAGAAGATTTTAGGTAGGAGATAAGTTTTGGGTTAAGCCTTGTATAATGGTTATAATTGGATAGAAATGAACTATTTTCATTAAAAGGGCTGTTTTCAGCCAAAGTCCAATTTGAAAGAAAGGTTTCTGAAATCGGCACTTGCCTTGGTCATGACACCAGAGTCTAGGTCCTAGGATCGTTTTCATGTACTCAGAAATTTGATTTTGTCAGTGGTCCAAGAGTGGGTCAATAACTAAGGATGAGACTCACATTAATCAGGTTTACAGAGCCTGAAGTATAAATGAGAATATCAATTTATTAATTTACAACACAAACAGAAGTACTTTGGGAGCCAACTTCTAATAAAAAGTTTTCCTGGTGAGCAAAAAAAAGAAAAGAAAAGAAACAGCAAGAATGTAAGAGGATTTTTTTGTAAATATGTGACACTGGGTTATGTTAATCACTTAATTCCATTTTCAGAATAAATAAATCCCTGACAAAATTAACTGAACCCTTGAGTTTTCAGGTCAATCATATGAATGGGTGATTTATCTTGCTCCGTCCCATTTATCTCTGCTTCCATAACAGGTCTGCTCAAGAGCCTACAGAAACACAGTCCTTACTAAGTAGGAAATGTGTTTAATTTTATTCCAAATTTGATATTGTTAGGAAACTCAGAACTATAGAATATTAGAGCATTTAATTAATTACTACCATATAGTAATTAGTCCTTATTAAAATATAATATGTGGAAATTATAAAGCAATTCAGAAAATGCTAAAATATTCAAAATAAAAATAAAAAATATCCTTCCTCTACCCACTGCTGTCTTAATTCCTCTCCTCAGCTGTGGCTATTGTTAGTAGTTTTGAGTGTATTTTTCTAGCACTTCTTTGCATGCATATGCAAATAGAAAAGCATGTGCCTATGCTATTTTTAATGTAATCAAACCACATATATTGATCTCCACTTGCTTCTTTCACTTAAAAATAAAATTAGGCATAATCTTCCTAGGACAGCACTCATAGTTATAACTCACTCTTCATTAATGGGTCTGTAGTGTTGCATCTTAACTGCATAGACCAACTTATGCACCCAACCCAGTATCATCCCTATGGAACAAAATCCTTGTACATGTCATGAGCACTTGTTTGAGTAAATCTTATAGACTAAATTCCAAATGATATATATAGTTTATATTTTGAAAATTTGCAAAGTTTCATTACAAACATTGATATAAAACATCTATATACTTCTGGCAAAGGGTGTTTTGACCTTCCCTTGCATTAAATAACATGTAACTTTATAAATGTTTACAATATTTGCCAGTCTCGTTGGTAAAGAAACTTCTAAATTTTGTCTTAAAGGCATATTTTAACTACATGAAGATGAGCTTTTATGTATACTATTAGTCATATATATATGATGTGTGTGTGTGTGTGTGTGTGCGCGCGCGTGCATGTTGGGGGAGAGAAGTGTGTATTTCCACACCCTTTGCCCACTTTATGCACTTGTTCATTTGAAACAAATCCTAATAATTATTTGTAGATTAAGGAAATTATGCCATATGTATTGAAAGCATTTTTTTCAGTTTGTTTTTTAAATTTTGTTGACTGTGGATCATTGGAGTTTATTTTATTGAGAGAGGCAAGAGTTGAGCTCTTTTTTCTCAAAACATAGCAAGTTATCCTAATCTAATCTGTTGAGTATTCTATTTTTCTATCACTGAGTTTTGAAAACCGGTATTTATCATGTACTAAATATCCCAAAGAAATGGTTCTATTTTTGTTCTTTATTCTGTTCCATTGATTTTTCAGCCCATTATCCATTATCACATCGTTTTAATTAGTACAGCTTAGTGTATACTTACAGGAGTAGTTCTCTACCATTAAAAAATTTTCTGTGGCATTTTCTTTTTCTTCTTACACACTTATTTATACACATAAATTTTAGGAAGATGTTTTCCCAAAAAGTAGAATGAGTAGAATGAGAGAGGATAGAGAGTCATGATATTAATTTATTTAAATATATTCAATTTATATTTGCATTTGCAATTAATTGATGTGACTATTTCCAGGCAAGCACAAAGTATCATACTCTATTAAAATTTTCTTTTATGTCTAAATAGACATTTAAATCTTGTAGGTATATGTCCTGCATATATCTTGTTTGTGTTTTGTGCTTTATTCTCATTTTAAAAGGCATATTTTCTATATGGTAAAGCTACTTGCTGGTTAATGTTTGACCTGGTCACAAAACTGCTTGCTTTTAACTAATAGTCATCATTCACTTTGCTCTTTTCCCTTGTCTCCCAAATCCATGCATTTGCTAGTTCTCTCATTAATACTTCCTACCTCCTAACTACTAATAATGTTCAAATCGGTTCAGTCTTCTCTACTTCTATAAACCCTGTACAAAATCAAACTTGTTATTCCCTAGACTTTGTCATGCTCAATTTCATCCTTAACAAAGAACAAATCTATATAATTTACTTCCATACTTAATTTTATGTAGTGATTTCCATAAAAGGAAAAAATTCCAGGTTTCTTAAACTTGCATCACTATCTCTCAGCCCCTATCACTGCTTCTCCATAATTCTCATTTTATATCCCAGTCAACTCCCAATCAGTCTCAGTAAAGTTTGTTTCCCTGGACTTCGAGCTTCCTAGAACATATCCTTAGTTATTTCTTTCTTCCCTGAAATAGTGCTACTCTCCTTCTATAATAAACATGGTGATCCTCAAAGCTGCTCCAAGTCTTATATTGAACTGTATGCATTTCCTTAGTGCTTCCATAATACACTACGTACAAACCTACTTCATATTAAACTTTGCATTATAATTATTTGTTTAAACATTTGTCATCCAAATCAATGGAATTTTTGAAAGCAGATTTCATTTCATATTTATCCCAGGATCCTCCCCAATGAACTTGTTTAACTGAATAGATGAATGAAAGATCAGACATTGTTGAAAGTCTATTATGTGTCAAGTACTCAATTTTAGGTGGTGCATATACAATAGTGAACAAAACACAAACAAGATGCAAAACGGTGTTTTGTGAACAAAACAGAAAAATACCTGCCTTCATTGATGTTACACTGAAGTGGATAAAGAGAGTCAATCAAAAAATAATTAAGTAAATATATAGTATATTGGGGATTAGTAAAGTTTAAATGAATGGATAATATAGCATGGCATGGGAAGTTTCAGTTTTGAAATGATACAATTATCTCAAAACTGATCAAGAGATTCATTTTAATAAAAAATAAAACTTTTATTTTCTGAATTGAGAAATTGATTCTGTATACTTCATAATGAAAATAAAATTTCAGAAGATGGTAAAGCTAATGAATTATAGATCCCTATCAGGTTGAAAAAATATTTTAGTAAAGGTACAAGAGGGAATAATATGGAAAAGGGCATAAGCATAAATCATTTATTATTATTACTATTTGACTTAATGGATATTTAAAACAAACCTGTCAAATTGCTACAAAAGCGTGTGAGTGGCTACTCACAATTTCTGCTCTGATGGGAGTATCATCAACTTATCCTGATTTGCCTGGGATTTTCTTAGTGGTCTAGAAAGTGAAGTTGCTCAGTCATGTCTGACTCTTTGCGACCCATGGACTGTAGCCTACCAGGTTCCTCCATCCACGGGATTTTCCAGAAAAGAATACTGGAGTGAGTTACCATTTCCTTCTCCAGAGCAGATGATAAAGAGATCAAGTAGCTAAACACGGGGGTCTGAAGGTGGTCTAGAGAATGAGGTAATTACAGATACTGGTAATGACAAACTTTATCTGATGTTCACAGACTTGGAAGTCTTAAGAACAGTCAAGAACAAAATTATTATAATAGGTCAAATACCTGAGAGTCAAAGTTATTGGAAGAGTCTCCTCCGTGCATATTAAAGTTGCCATGGCAGGAGCAATTTGGGAGAAAATAATAGAAAATCAGGGAGTAAAATCCTTAAAGGATGAGGAAGACAATCTGGGGTTATGTGAAAAAATGTTCCTAAAAATGTGGTGCACAATTTTTGTTACTCATCCGCAGTGAGGATCATTAAATCAAATAATGGTTTTAAAATGAGCTTATAATATTTTATGCCTTATTTCTCTGGTGGTTCAGATGGTAAAGAATCTGTCTGCAATGCAGGGGACCCGAGTTTGATCCCTGGGTTGGGAAAATACTCTGGAGAAGGGAATGGCAACCCACTCCAGTATGCTTGCCTGCAGAATTTCATGGACAGAGGGCCCTGTGGGCTACAGTCCATGGGGTCACAAAGAGTAGGACAGGACTGAGCAACTAATACTTCCACTTTCACTTGTTTCATTGTCTGTAATTTATTTTTTATTGCATTTATTCTTCCAAAATAGAATGTAGTGAGAAAAAACTGGTCCTTTCCCACAGAGTTTGATAAGCACTGGTACAGCTGACTGTAAGGTTTATCGGTAGTATCCTAGCAGTCGAGGTTTGGTGAGACATCTGTGCTGAATAGATATAATTGAAGAGAGAATTTCTGGTGACTGGTGATGAGCCCTTCTCCTCTGAATGGTGCTAAAAAGACAATGAGATATTCTACTTTTTTTAACTTTTCATTTCTCTAGACTCCATGGAGACTATCAACTTTTAATTTGCATTTGTTATTAAGATTATCCATTCCCACATTACACTCAGTTGGTATTTTAGGATGGCTACTCCATGATGATATATGGAGGTGTACCTTAATATTCACTGTAAATTGCCTTAAAATGGCGCTGTGGTATCAACTGCCTCTGAGAAGCTTTTCAACAGGCAGAATTGAACCTTGTGGACTGGCAGCTAATTCCACACCAGTAGTCTTACAAATTGTCACAGAGAGTGGAACTAACTGCCTTGTCCTTATATTGAATGTCCTATCTTAATACCAGTGTAAATACCTTTCTAGAAATGGTAAACTTACATGTATGCAATTCCCACCCCCAGTTCATCCTGTTAAATTGAAAATAAAGCTGTAACATTCTAGCTTCAGTGATGCCACACAGTACTTTATGGGTGATATTGGCAGTGGTTCTCAAATTTTAATCTGTATGTGAATTATCTAGAGATTTTATGCAGAGTCATAAGATCTGTTATCAGGCAGATTCAGCAGGACTGGGGTGGGCTCTGAGAGTACACTTAACAAGGGCACACACTTGGAGTAGCAAATGTTCCAAGGCTTTGTAACCAACGTCTTCTCTGAGTAATGCTTCTTGCAGGCTTCACAAACAGTTGCTCCCACCAAAGAACTTCTGCTGTTGATAGTTCTAGCAACTTAGTTTCTCTGCAGCCGACCCCACTACAGGCATTTTCAGTCGGATTCTTGGTATCTTTTGCCCCTTAGTGATGTTCCTTTGAGCAGATGGAAAGTTCAGGAAGGATAGTTGCTAAGAGCCTGGGCATTGCCATTGCAATACAGAGTGGCTTTAGGCAGTTTTCTTTAATTTGTATGAAATCTCTGTTTCCTTGAAAATAAAGTGGATGATATAACAATAATGATGATACTAATTAACATATAACCCCTAGGAGTATTATCAGGATCAATGAGATGACACATGATATTTCAGATACGTAGCACTCAATACATATGTTTTATTACTACTGATATTATTCCTGTTATCTGGTTTTGTATTATCTCATGGAATTAGTATCCTACCTGCCCCTCTGTAACTTTCTAAATTCTTGTTATCTTGTCCAGGTTAGCTTAAGATGAGGTTTCATCCCCTCTCAAGTCTATAAAGAGGCCTAGGCTGTGGTATCTGTCAGTACCTCTTAGCATTATCTGAATTCAGACCTTAATGAAACTTGAAACAAGCTCCAGAATCTTCTTGATACTCCTGACCCACTCAAAAGCTTAGTGTACCCATACAAATGCATTTTAGAAATTCCATAATTTTCCAAGGTATAGTTAATAGACTTTCAGTTACTTAGGAAGAAATATAATTCTTTGCTTAGAGCAGAATCCATCATTCAGAGAACATGTTTGGCAGCTGCTAGGTGCTAGCTGGATGTTAAGTGAGAGAGTTGAGTTAGCATGAGATAGTCCTATTTTTCTTTGACTATTTGCCTATGATGAGGTTGATCTTTTTTCTGTATTTAGCAACTAAAAAAGAACTTTAGGGAAGGCTTAATTAATCCTTGAATCATGTCAATTTTACCCTCTACTGAATAGGCACTAAAAATTTGTATTTAATGAAACTCCTCTTCTCTTAGATTACCTGCTGATTCCTGTAGGAGACCTACCCAACCTGGTAATTTGTATGCCTATTTAAAATTATGTATAACCAATCTTTAGGTGACTCGTATTAACAGACATCTCCAGGTGCATGAACAAAGAGATTCTTCCTGTTTAGCCACAACGTACACTTATGCTCTCATCATCAGTAATTTGAAGTTCATAGATTTCCTTATCTTTGTACTTCCTGAAGAGCTTTTCCATTATCCTAGGACAGGAATATCATCTGGCATCCACAGTGTTTGAGGTAGCATAGTATTTTTTTTTTTTAATTCCATTGCTTTTGGACACAGCTGTTTCTGGTAAATACAGTGGATGTTTTCTTAATAAGCAATAAATTATCAAAAACGGAGACATCCCACACCATATAACATAATTACCTACATCCAAATTCTTTACTTTCTAAGAAAAATAGAAGAAATAAATACCATGAAATAAGAGACATTGGAATTTATGGTTGGAGAGGTAAAATTGACTTGACTCATAGGGAAATTCAGTTCAGCTCAGTTCAGTAGCTCAGTCATGTCTGACTATTTGCAACCCCATAAACTGCAGCATGTCAGGCCTCCCTGTCCATCATCAACTCCTGGAGTTTACCCAAACTCATGTCCATTGAGTTGGTGATGCCATCTAAACATCTCATCCTCTGTCGTCCCCTTCTCCTCCTGCCTTCATTCTTTCCCAATATCAGGGTCTTTTCCAATGAGTCAGCTATTCACATTAGGTGGCCAAAATATTGAAGTTTCAGTTCAACATCAGTCCTTCCAATGAACACCCAGAATTGATCTCCTTTAGGATAGACTGGTTGGTTCTCCTTGCAGTCCAAGAGACTCTCAAGAGTCTTCTCCAACACCACAGTTCAAAAGCATCAATTCTTCGGCACTACACGTTCTTTATAGTCCAACTCTCACATCCACACATGACAGCTGGAAAAATTATAGCCTTGACTAGACAGACCTTTGTTGACAAAGTAATGTCTCTGCTTTTGAATATGCTGTCTAGGTTGGTCATAACTTTCTTCTAAGGAGTAAGCATCCTTTATTTTCATGGCTGCAATCACCATCTGCAGTGATTTTTCAGCCCCAAAAATAAAGTCAGCCACTATTTCCACTGTTTCTCCATCTATTTGCCATGAAGTGATGGGCCTGGATGTCATGATCTTAGTTTTCTGAATGTTGAGCTTTAAGCCAACTTTTGCACTATCTTCTTTCACTTTCATCAAGAGGCTCTTTAGTTCTTCTTCACTTTCTGCCATAAGGGTGGTGTCATCTGCATATCTGAGGTTATTGATATTTCTCCCAGCAATCTTGATTCCAGCTTGTGCTTCATCCAGCCCAGCGTTTCTCATGATGTAGTCTGCATAGAACTTAAATAAGCAGGGTGACAATGTGAAGCCTAGACATACTCCTTTTTCTATTTGGAACCAGTCTGTTGTTCCATGTCCAGTTCTAACTGTTGTTTCCTGACCTGCATATAGGTTTCTCAAGGGGCAGGTCAGGTGGTCTGGTATTCCCATCTCTCTCAGAATTTTCCACAGTTTATTGTGATCCACACAGTCAAAGGCTTTGGCATAGTCAATAAAGCAGAAATAGATGTTTTTTCTAGAACTCTCTTGCTTTTTTGACGATCCAGCAGATTTTGGCAATTTGATCTCTGTTTCCTCTGCCTTTTCTAAGGCCAGTTTGAACATCTGAAAGTTCATGGTTCATGTATTGTTGAAACCTGGCTTGAAGAATTTTGAGCATAACTTTACTAGCTTGTGAGATGCATACAATTGTGTGGCAGTTTGAGCATTCTTTGGCATTGCCTTTCTTTGGGATTGGAATGAAAACTGATCTTTTCCAGTCCTGTGGCCACTGCTGAGTTTTCCAAATTTGCTGGCATATTGAGTGCAGCACTTTCACAGCATCGTCTTTTAGGATTTGAAATAGCTCAACTGGAATTCTGTCACCTCCACTAGCTTTGTTTGTAGTGATACTTCCAAAGACCCACTTGAATTCTCATTCCAGGATGTCTGGATCTAGGTGAGTGATCACACCATCATGATTATCTGGGTCGTGACGATCTTTTTTGTACAGTTAGCAGAAATAGATGTTTTTCTGGAACTCTCTTGCTTTTTCCATGATCCAGTGGATGTTGGCAATTTGATCTCTGGTTCCTCTGCCTTTTCTAAAACCAGCTTGAACATCAGGAAGTTCACAGTTCATGTATTGCTGAAGCCTGGCTTGGAGAATTTGGGGAATTACTTTACTAGCGTGTGAGACGAGTGCAATTGTGCAGTAGTTTGAGCATTCTTTGGCATTGCCTTTCTTTGGGATTAGAATGAAAACTGACTTTTTCCAGTCCTGTAGCCACGCTGAGTTTTTCAAATTTGCTGGCATATTGAGTGCAGCACTTTCACAGCACCATCTTTCAGGATTTGAAATAGCTCAACTGGAATTCCATTACCTCCACTAGCTTTGTTTGTAGTGATGCTTTCTAAGGTCCACTTGACTTCACATTCCAGGATGTCTGGCTCTAGGTGAGTGATCACACCTTCGTGATTATCTGGGTCGTGAAGATCTTTTTTGTACAGTTCTCCTGTGTATTCTTGCCACCTCTTCTTAATATCTTCTGTTTCTATTAGGTCCGTACCATTTCTGTCCATTATTGAGCCCATCTTTGCATGAAATGTTCCCTCGGTATCTCTAATTTTCTTGAAGAGATCTCTAGTCTTTCCCATTCTGTTGTTTTCCTCTATTTCTTTGCATTGATCGCTGAGGAAGGCTTTCTAGCCTCTCCTTGCTATTCTTTGGAACTCTGCATTCAGATGCTTATATCTTTCCTTTTCTCCTCTGCTTTTTGCTTCTCTTCTTTTCACAGCCATTTGTAAGGCCTCCTCAGACAGCCATTTTTCTTTTTTGCATTTCTTTTTCTTGGCGATGGTCTTGAACCCTGTCTCCTCTACAATGTCACAAACCTCCATCCATAGTTCATCAGGCACTCTATCTATCAGATCTAGGCCCTTAAATCTATTTCTCACTTCCACTGTATAATCATAAGGGACTTGATTTAGGTCATACCTGAATGGTCTAGTGGTTTTCCCTACTTTCTTCAATTTAAGTCTGAATTTGGCAATAAGGTGTTCATGATCTGCGCCACAGTCAGCTCCCGGTCTTGTTTTTGCTGACTGTATAGAGCTTCTCCATCTGTGGCTGCAAAGAATATAATCAATATGATTTCAGTGTTGACCATCTGGTGATGTCCCTGTGTAGAGTCTTTTCTTGTGTTGTTGGAAGAGGGTGTTTGCTATGACCAGTGTAGGGTAGGATTTCCTTTTCAGGCAGAACCTTCTTTAAGAGGGGAAGTGGTAGTCAGCTTTGTTCTCATTTCCTTCTAAGAAGAACCACCATCAATGCCTATATTTGAATAATATTAAACAGTTTACAAAGTGTGTTCACATTTATTATTTCCTCAGACTCTCCCAGAATCTCAGTGGGGTAGGCACAGCTGGTATCATAAATACTGTTATATAAATGTAACAAATCTAAAGTCACTGAATTAGTAACTTATGAACTGGATTTGAAAACAAAAGTCTCCCAGTAGCTAAATGTTCCCTTGCCTCAATACTATAGTATCAGAGTTCTGCCTCGGGCCACACAGGCCAGAAGCAGACTCAAGTCTGAGAAAGAGATCCCCAACTTTAGCTCAGTGTCACATCTCATCAAAACGTAATAAAAGGGAATGGAAACTGCAATCAAATAAACCTAAGTTTGCTACCTAGATCTGCCATTCCTGGCTGTATGACTGCGTAAGTTCCTTTCATTGGAACTAGGTTTCTCATCTGTAAGATGGTGATACTTCCTTTAGAAGGTGTTTTTGAGGGTTAAATAAGTGAACATAAATGTAAGCATGGGGCTTGGTGCTCTATAAATATTTATCAAATTAGGGAAAAGAAGAAGAGGGGCTTTCCTGCCCTAAGTGTCTTCCTTTTCAAGCTTGTCACATCATGGTATTTAAAAGTCATTCCTTGGGAGGTAAAGAGGAAATAAGGATCAATCGTGCATATTTTCGTGACACCCTGAAGGCTTTCAACAGATATGAAAGAGGATGTAAGAGAAACCAGCACCCCAGGGTAACAGGCGACCTGGAAAGCATGCTGGGTGACAATTACTCTTTTTATAGTAATGTGAGTAGTACAGCACAGCTTTAGTGAGCATAATGTTGCCATTAACACTTATCAATATTAGGAAGTTTCAGATCAAATATTTCATACATGCCTCCTATACACTTGTCAAATCATCATGGTCAAAAACCATAGAAACTAGAAATGGTCTTAGAGATCACTCTGCCATTTCTCATCTTAAAATGACAAGTCTGAGGCCCATAAAGAAGGATATTTTATGATTCTGGGGAAAACTATAAGAATCCAGTTTGGATTCTGATGCTGCCTGGGAACAAGTGTGAACACTTACATCCAACTGCTTAGGAGACACTGATTCACCAACAACTCACACAGACCAGGAACTGCCATCAGAAAGCTGAGAGCTGAAGGGTAAGTTAGGGAAGTCACTGCCATGTCACAGATGGAGCCACAGATGCAGTAAAACCTAAGGGCAACAGTGGTGGGGGGAACCAGGCACAGCCCTCCTGACATCCAGCCTCTCTCCACACAACGCCAAAGCCAAGAGCAAGATTCCACAAAAGCCCATTCTCTGAATGCACATCCACTGTTTACCTTCTTAGGTAAACAGTGGCTTGACTGAGTTCAATCAGTCTCCTCCTGATCCAGTCAGGTGACTTTAAACACATAGCCATGGTCCCAAGCACAGCCCCTGAGGTGGACTCTATTATTGTCCTGCAAATATTCAGTCTCCCTTTCCCATCCACTATGGAAGGATATACTTGCCTGCCATCAGTGTTGGCCTTGGCCTAGTATTTCCTTTGGCAATTGGAATGTATGGAGAAGTGGCAAGATACCAGATCCAAGCAGAAGCTCTGAGAGTTCTCTTCCATTTGTTTCCTCTGCCATGAGAATATGGAGGCTCAGATAAGAGGTGCCTCTTCATCATGAATCCCAGAATGAGAATATGCATGAAGTAGATCTGAACCTACTGACAGCCTGGAGCAGACAGTAGCCACCCATGGCACCAAGAGGCAGCATGATTGAGAAATACAGCAATCTTGTAAAGCAACAAGACTCTGAGGTTATTTATGCACCATAACTCAGAGAAAGATTTCTGCTACACTCTTCATTTGTTAATTGTGATTTCTGAATGGAGAAATATGCCTACTTCCCTCTCCAATGATGGCTTTAGTAATGTACTATGCACTAGACCCTATATCAAGTGCTTCACAATTCTTAGTTCATTCGATCCTCATGATGAACTAAAATTTGAGATATTTTGTAACCATTTTACAGATGATAAATTTGAGGTTTGGAAAACGAGAGCTGAGAGCTGAAGGGACTGGTCACTGGTGGCCTATCTGGGACTTGGAAAAACACCATCCTTGCCACCAGCACCACTCCAGACTGCTTCTATGGGCACTGATGGAATTCAAACACACGTAAACCTAAATACTCAGAACCTCTCCTCTGCTCCCACACACGTTATTTCCCAACAGAATATAATCTTTTTATTTTAAATAGGCTCTTTGGTGAGAGAAAAAATGACTTGTGCATCTTCAGAATAATCTAAGCAACCCCTCAGGTCCATTTTAAAAACTGAATTGAATTTCAAGCCTTCCCAAGGTTGACACGGTCAATTCCATAATGCCCCAGAGCCAAGGAGACCCAGCTTTTATAAAGTCCTCCAGCCCATTCCCCATTAAGTCACCGCAGTGCCTTGTGATGGCTGTAACGCTTCTCCTTGATTTATAGCTCCATCTATTCTGGGCCACTCCTGATGGGCCTTCTCATTCCCTGCTGTCTGACAGCTTTAGGGATTCCTCTCAGGCCATAACTTCTGAATGTTTCCACCCCTCCCCTTCCCTGGCTCTGGAATTTCAGCTGCCTTCCATTCAGAAAAAGATTGCTCCATTTATTCTCAGCTTCATGGTCTTTTTACATTTATCTGCTCAGCCACCATCCTGATCAGGTATTTAAAGATAAGTCTGCCTACTTCTGACAAGTGACCCTGCTCCTTTTTCTCACTGTTCTGAGTTTCTCTTTGGCAGACTCAATATCATTTTATATATTTGCAGGCTTCCAACTTATTCCATCCTTCTTTTCCTCTTATCAAATGATATAATGGATGCGGAAAGGCCTGGGAACCTATAAGAAGGTGTATAAATATTAGTCCTTTGCTATTGTTGTTGTTGTTTTCATAACTAACAGCTTTCCAAACTCAATTCACCATGGTGAAATGTTAACTCTCACTGCAGTAAAGGTTTCCAGATTCATTCTCAGCTTCAAACAAACCAAAGCCCACGTTTGAGGCTGTTTAGGTCTGAATTCTCTGGTGTACAGTGCTGCCTATAATAAGCAGGCTGTGGTCCAGGCTTCCAGCTTGCTTAGTTACCTAGAATTTTGTTTTCATGGTATCTGTAGTCATAAGAATGCAGCTTATTAAATTTCTAGAACAGTACCTCAAGAAGTTGCTTACATGGGAAAGATCATGGAACTAATAGAGCTGGGTTCAAATTCTGCTCTGCCATTTATAAATGAAATGACCTTGGCCTAAGTGACTTTTCTGAGTCACCATTTCCTCATCCACAGTCTCTCCCTGGACTCAGTATGAGGACTAAATTCAGTAATCCTATAAAAATCCTTAGCAGAATGCCTGGCACATGACAACCCTCCAATAAAAGTACAATGTTGTTAATATTAATAAAGGAATGGAAGACTAGAAGTCATTGCAAGTAGTTTAAATGCTCAGAAGCTTTCAGGTTAGAAGGGATATCAAGGACCAGAACTCTTTTCTTATGAGAGAAGATCAAGAAACCCAGAGAGAATTTAACTGCCTTGATTGTCTTGATCTGCAAGCTTTGAGAACAGGGGCCACCCCGTCTCCATTCCTTCCCCGTTCCTGGCTCACAGGAGGCACTCGGTGAGTATGACGCTGTGGACAGCGTTGTCAGACTCAAGACAGCAGCACAGCATGGTGGCTGATGGTGGGTGTCGAGGGCCTGAGAGCCCGAGCAAGAGACTAGTTTTACCACTTCGGCAAGCGACTTAACCTCTCTAAGCCTCTGTGAAATGGGAGAAGCATCCACACTTCCCTCATAGGGCTGCTTAGGAGGGTGATATAAGAAATGGAAACAGAACTCAACTCAAAACACAACACAACAAAAAAACAACCAACAAAAGGTTAGCACTTAAACTCTCAATACCTTACCTAAGATCACCTAATTAAGTAGTGAGAGACCAGTGAGAACCCAAGTAGCATGACTTCTAGTCAGGATATTTTCTTCTAAAATTTTAAAAAATCAGGGTGCTCTAATGTTATCTAATGTTTCATTCTTGTTCCTAAGTGTTTTTTTAATGCAGTATGTTCTTTGACTTTCAACTTTTTTAAATTCTCAAGTATTTTGCTTTTCCCTTTGGAGGAAGACAGGGAAAATGCTAGTATCTAAGTATGACAACATTTCAAACGCACACAGACATACACACACCAAAACACACACACCATTTACACACACTCCTCTTAAAATGCACTTTTGAAAAAATATTTTCTATAGAAAAATACAGTATTTGCTTAATAATCAATGGAACCTATAAAAACTAACATTTCTATCAGTGGTCAAACCTCAACATGTCAAATCATATGCCCAGACTCCTTTCTGAAAACTTAATATCCAGGGACCATCATTATCCATAATGCGTTTTTGAATCAGGTCTTAAAACTTAATGTGGCTTTTATGCCTAAAGGTAAGGTGGGATTTGGGGTTGGCATGTTACAGTGCCACACATGAGGACTGTTGGTTGATTCTAATTCTCTAGGATGATTTAAAACCTCAATTAGCCCTGAAAGTAATTATTCAGGATAGCCTCCTCCTTGCCATCTTGTTCTATGAATTAGTGACAACCTGGGGAGGCAGACCACACTGGAGTGAATCAGGGTTCCATTAGGAGATCTTTTTTTCATTCTGAAAGACACAATGTGAACAAGGGTTAAAAGACAAAGCTTTGCTCTAAAAGAGAATGGGCTAGGAGTTGAAAGTTATATGACTGAAAGTCTTGGCAGAGAGACAAAAACTGAAAATGAAGCTGCAGCTCCAAGAAAGTCTGTGCTGTGGCTGTTATCCTTGCTAAACTGTGATCCAGCTCCTTTACCATTCCTTTGGAAACAGACTGGGTGACTGACTAAATAACGTGGAAAAGAAACCATGGACTCTGTAAATGAGTATTGCATGATTGGCCATAGTTTCTCCTTCTAGATAATATCTGCAGCTTAACAGTATTTCCAGAGGCTTAATTCAGTAGGTCCATCACCATCTCAATTCAATAGTTAATTGTGAGCCTCAATTTGGTTAATTACTGGCTTATCAGTCAAGTTACTGACTCTCCTAGGACTTTCTTTGGGGCTTCCCTGGTGGCTCAAACAGTAGAATCTGCTTCCAATGCAGGAGTTCTGTTCAGTTCAGTCGCTCAATCATGTCTGACTCTTTGCGACCCCATGAACTGTAGCCCGCCAGGCATCCCTGTCCATCACCAACTCCCGGAGTCCACCCAAACCCATGTCCATTCAGTCAGTGATGCCATCCAACTATCTCATCCTCTGCCGTCCCCTTCTCCTCCTGCCCTCAATCTTTCCCAGCATCAGGGTCTTTTCAAATGAGTCAGCTCTTTGCATCAGGTGGCCAAAGTATTGGAGTTTCAGCTTCAACATCAGTCCTTCCAATGAACACCCAGGACTGATCTCCTTTAGGATGGACTGGTTGGATCTCCTTGCAGTCCAAGGGACTCTCAAGAGTCTTCTCCACCACCACAGCTCAAAAGCATCAATTCTTAGGCGCTCAGCTTTCTTTATAGTCCAACTGTCACATCCATACATGACCATTGGAAAAACCACAGCCTTGACTAGATGGACCTTTGTTGGCAAAGTAATGTCTCTGCTTTTCAATATACTGCCTAGGTTGTAACTTATAACCTTCCTTCCAAGGAATAAGCATCTTTTAATTTCAATGACTGCAATCACCATCTGCACTGATTTTGGAGCCCCCAAAAATAAAGTCTGACACTGTTTCCACTGTTTCTCCATCTATTTCTCATGAAGTGATGGGACCGGATGCCATGATCTTGGTTTTCTGAATGTTGAGCTTCAAGCCAACTTTTTCACTCTCCTCTTTCACTTTCATCAAGAGGCTCTTTAGTTCTTCTTCACTTTCTGCCATAAGAGTGGTGTCATCTGCATATCTGAGGTTACTGATATTCTCCCGGCAATCTTGATTTCAGCTTGTGCTTCCTCCAGCCCAGCGTTTCTCATGATGTACTCTGCATAGAAGTTAAATAAGCAGGGTGACAATATACAGCCTTGACGTACTCCTTTTCCTATTTGGAACCAGTCTGTTGTTCCATGTCCAGTTCTAACTGTTGCTTCCTGACCTGCATATAGGTTTCTCAAGAGGCAGGTCAGGTGGTCTGGTATTCCCATCTCTTTCAGAATTTTCCAGTTTATTGTGATCCACACAGTCAAATGTAGGAGACACAGGTTCAATCCCTGGGTCAGGAAGATCCCCTGGAGAAGGGAATGGCAATCCACTCCAATATTTGTGCCTGTAGACTATCATGGACAGAGGAGTCTGGTGGGCTGCATCCTTCGAATCACAAACAGGTGGACATGACTGAGCCACTAACACACAGGACTTTCTTTATGATCAGTGGGTATCTGAGAGGAGGACAGGAGTGAGCCAATGGCTTTCCAGAATTGCTAATGGCAGGAGTGAAAACAGGGGCTAGCTCTAGGTTATGGATCTGTGGCTTTTCCTGGCCTTCTGTGCATTTCACAGGCATTGTTTTTGGTGCCAGAAGATTCTGGCATATGTCTCTCCATTCTGAAGACAGGCACATATACTATACTAAATGTCCCAGGGGTCGGGGGGCGGGACACAAACTTTTTCCTGCAATGGGATTATGGAAATGGCAGAGGGGATGCAAGCAGACACTACCATAGAAATGACCAGGCAAGGCATGCACTCACAGCTCTGACGTAGTAAATCTCTCTTGAAGGAGGCAGGGAGGGGGCTATAGTCACTACATGTCTTAGAAGAGCTGAAATTTACATAGAGACTTCAGGTATGAAGAGCATTTCCCAAGTAGGAACGGAATGGAAGGGCACCTAAAAGAGGAAATAATTTAACAAAAACACAGAGCTGTGATGGTGAATTGAGTGTCAGCATGAATCGAAATGTGTTGTCCCCAAATTCATATGCTGAAGGCTGAAACCCCATATAAAAAGATGTGGAAGAGGGAAGGAAAGTAATGGAAAAGAATAACAAGACCTCGTTTCTATGCTGCTGATTCCCAACAACAGACCCACAGAGACACACTCTTGCACCCTCCCTTGGCCCCACACACACCCAGAGTTGTCCATCTCCTACTGACACCAGAAGTATAACAGGTCCATTTTATTCAGTGAGCCCATTTTGATTCCTTCTTCCAGGTTTAGGTTTTTTTTTTTTTATATGAATTTATTTATTTTAACTGGAGGTTAATATTTAAAAGTGCAGACAAAGGCCACATTTCTAACCAAAGTTGGAAGAGAAAAGGGTTTCTTTGAAACTGATCAAATGTAATTAAGGCAGAATATCCAATTCATACACCTTTGATTAACCTTTATCTGGAGAGAAATGATTGGTGATTAAGAATTAGATGAGGTGAATAATTATATCAGGAATCTGCCTTCGAAGAAATCTCTTTTAGCGCTAGAGAAAAAGCTGATAAAAAACAGTCATGGCTGTTAATAGTGTCTTTTAAGGAGAATAATTAACCTGTAATAACAATTTTGGCCTCAACTTAAGCCCTATAAAATAATCCTTTTTCATTAACTTCAAGTTCAATTAGCATCAATAATGAGCATTCATTTAGAAGCAACCACAGCATCAAGCTCCCTGATGACTGAGCCTGTGACTGCTCAGATACCAACTGTAAAACCCTCAGCCTTTGCTGCCACACAGCGCCAAAGTGGGAAGCTTGGAGTGGACACATTCAGGACAAGGAACAATTTGGTCCTCTGAAATACAGATGTTTCATATGATGCCGAAGTTTGCAGAGACAAAGAAGAGGAAGATGACAAGGACGAGGAAGAAGGGGAAGAAGAGCAGCCACCACCATCTCTTGCTGCTGCTAATTCACCTCAGTTGTGTCCGACTCTGTGCTACCCCATAGATGGCAGCCCACCAGGCTCCGCCATCCCTGGGATTCTCCAGGCAAGAACACTGGAATGGGTTGCCATTTCCTTCTCCAATGCATGAAAGTGAAAAGTGAAAGTGAAGTCACTGAATCATGTCCAACTCTCAGCGACCCTATGGACTGCAGCCTACCAGGCTCCTCCATCCATGGGATTTTCCAGGCAAGAGTACTGGAGTGGGGTGCCATTGCCTTCTCCGTCCACGATCTCCAGGGGTCTGCTAATCTTAATATTTGCTTATCCAAGAGCTTATGTAACAACATGACAGTTAATTTTATCCAATCTTCAATTGAGTAGAACTGGTAATTCAGACACTATATGGGATTGTCCTAAATGAAAGGAAAGCCCCCTACAAGATATGACCCAGAGGGAAACAAAAGCTTTATATGAAACCTTCTGCCCTTTCTGTAACTCCAAAAATTAAAAATGATGATTTGACTACCCATCAGGCACTTTTCCCCTTCTTTCTTGCTAAGAGGGTCTCAACTCTGATCAGGTTTGGAACATCTATGTACTTCAAGAGCACTATTTTAGACCTGAGACATGACTGCTGAACAGTTTAAGGCAATGGTTATTAAGTAAGGCTCCTACACTAATACATTAACAGGGGCTTCCCAGGTGGCACTAGTGCTAAAGAATCCACCTGCCAACGTAGGAGACATGAGACACGGGTTCAATCACTGGGTCAGGAAGATCCCATGGAGGAGGGCAGGGCAACCCACTCCAGTATTCTTGCCTGGAGAATCCAAGGGACAACAGAGCCTGGTGGACTATGGTCCATAGGGTTGCAAAGAGTCAGACACAATTGAAGCAACTTAGCCAGCATGCCTGCATGCATGCATGCATGCATGATCCACTAACAGAGTTCAGTTCACTTCAGTCACTTAGTCGTGTCTGACTCTTTGTGACCCCATGAATTGCAGCACACCAGGCCTCCCTGTCCATCACCATTGATACTCAAATATAAAAGAAAGTGTTTTGGAAACAAAATTATCTTAACTGAAATAGCCATTTATTGTAGATTTTCCAGTAATTTAACTGACTGCATATTTTTATAGATATATTACTCAGTTTTACGGTGTTTTGATCATTTAAAAAAAAGATTTGGGGCATTTTTTAAATTTCTATAAATATCAGTATTCTCTCCCAGAGAGATAAGATCCTGGCATCACTAAAAAAATGTCAGTCATACCTGTGACTGCGTTGGTATACACACAAACTAATTGACTTTTTGATGGGTCATCTACTGTAAGAATTCAAAACGATCCAACTAGTGTAGTTATCAACATGGCCTGTGTATCAGATGTTTTCAGCCTCAGTTGAAATTGAGTTTACTTTCTTAGCATTACTAACAGCTATCTTAATAAAGCTGCCAAAATGGCCAAATATAGCTTGCTGGTGTCTGAGAAGTTGAAATCCTGTAAGGACTTTTGGTACACATGTAGAAGCAATTAGAGAAATACCACATGGTATATTAATTGAATTTCCTCTTTTATTATCTGATATTTAATAATTAAGTTGTGTTTTCAGTGCTTATTCTACCCTCAATAAAGAAAAATATGAGAAAAAGTTTGTGATATCCCTTAAGAGGTGAATATGTATGTATACGTGGTTAGCACTTTGCAATTAAAGTCACACTTTCCCTGAGTTCTTCCCATGTGAGTTGTATAATTCACATGTTTCCTTTATTCCAAAGTATATGCATACAAAGCCACAGATATTTATCTTAGGTGAGAAAATTTTGTTTGATAGATCAATTTCTCTCAAATCACAGAGCACACTACTCAGCACACTACACATTACCATTTCAACTGTACTTCTTCATATTTTGTCTTTTAAATTTTCTCTAATTATTTCAAATATCAGTTTTTCTTGTTGATCCTAAGACTAAAATAAGATGAATACTATTTTGAAAAGATATATGCACCTCAATTTTCATTGTGGCATTATTTGTAATAACCAAGATATGGAAATAACCTAAATATTCATAAATGAATGAATTAGTAAAGAAGATGTGGATATATGCTCAATAATAATTTTGCAAGTGTATCTATAGAGGTAATTCCTATGCATAGAGTTGCTGGATCAAAGGGTGTGATCATTTTTCATTTTGATGAATATTGACTATTTGCCTTTCACAACATTTATGCTAATTAAAGTGTCTACACTCATACTGTTATTAATTGTAGACAAAATTATAAAATAGGGTATTTCTTTCAAAATATTTCTGGATAGCTCAAATCAAGATTTGGTAGAGAAACCCACAATGTAACTCTGGGCTCAACTGAGCGACTGAACTGAACTGAATTGGTATAAGGAGAGAAAGGTTCTTTCCTGATTATAAGCATCTTTCATGTCGAGAAATATGAGTAAAATCTCACATAAATCTAAGGTAGCAATTTGAATTTACTTTTCTATTGACCAGTGAGTGATTGCATTCTCAGGTATATGAACAAATACAACTTTAAGCCATCTTCTTCAGCCTTTCAGGTTTAACTTAATTTTCTTCTCCATAATATTTACTTAGATGATCAGAGACCTAAAAATAATACTAGTGCATTGTGTTCTTCTATTTTCCTAACACTTATTTTTAAAAACATACTAGACATCTGAACTTTCCATGTTTCTGATGCTTTCCTCAATGGCAATTGGTGATAATGTGTCACAAAGATGAGTCTGCATCATATGTAGCCTGGACCAGTCTTTACTGAACTTCCCAGCTGTAGAGACATCTCTGTGAACAGAAACCTGAATTGTATTAGGCCTGTTACCTCCAACTGATTTTTGTGTTGACTTGACATATCTTCCCTTTTATATTCTGTCATTTTCCCTGTTTCTGTTGAACTATTTGTTAAGAGGAAAATCTAGTTTCCTTAGCATATTTTTCCTCTTTCTCAAGAGCAAAAATATAACCTCAGTGTTGACACCTTTTCTGAGTCTCACTTCAGTTTATCTGACCAGAGTATATATGTCTGAACTTTACCATTTCTCATTCGTATTTTTCTATCCTTATAATACCTAGTGAAGATATTCTGGTTTACATTGGCTCCCTAAGGATTTTCTAAGAAGAATCATAAGTGGTAAAATTCTATAAACCGGTTTGACTGGGTTTACTACGTATTTCTTTAGCTCTGAGATGCTACATGGTGAATCTTGGCACTGGAAAGGGCTAGCAAATGTCTGAAAAAAACAGCCATGTTTTTCAGACAAGTGAACAATGGCCTGGAGGCTATGGCTGATTTATACAAGGTCACGTAGTGGTTCAAGGCAGAGGTGTGTACGAGAGCCCAGGGAGCCAGTGTCACTTCCACATCATACAGCTCCCCTTTTTAGAAATTGCTTCCAGTGAATATTTGACTTTGAGGGTAACCAGGATTCGTACTCATGTGTGTGGGGATCCAAAGGAATACAAGAGACAGATACACTGTCACTTGTTCTAGCTCAAAAGAAGTTGGATAGTTCCTTCCCCTCAGGTTCTACATGACCTGAGCATAACCTGTCAGATGACTCTGTGTTGATTCTTAAGGGAGGGAAGTGACAGGAAGAGTTGACGAAGAATTTTGTATGGTCCCTGCAGTGGAGTAGAGAGTCTAATGGTGTGATGACAAACAGTTCAGAGCCCTGGAGTCCAGTGACCAATGGATGGCTGGAGGCAGTGCCAGTTGCAGAAGTGGCCACAGTCATCAGTGCTGCTGTCTCTCGTGTTGTCTTGCCTCTGCCTTGCTCTGCTTGTGCATATAGCTGGCACCTTCGTGCAGGTTCTCTGAGAAATCCCCAAAATCCACAGTTTTAATGCAATCATTTTCTACTTACATCATCCAGAGTCCATTAGGTTATTTGTGACTAATAGAGTAGCTGTAATAGAAGAGCTGTAATAAACCCATTAGGGATGCTGCTGCTAATTTCCTTGGCACAAAGGCAATTTCTTTCTTCTTATCTATAGTCAGATCTCACTTTTTGTTTTTATTCAGATTAAACCCCTTGTTTTACAGCACCTGATAGTATAGACTTGCTAAAACAATAGCTGTAGAGGAGAGATAAAAACAATTAAAAAAAAAAAAGAAAGAAAGGATAAGAGCGGGAAATTAAAAAAAGTAGGAAGGCAGAGAGGAAGGACAGAAGCTTCTGCACTTTCTCTTTTCTGAGTCTGATCCTTCAATAAGAAGCTGCAGCTCTGATCCAGTAGTCCCTGATTATTTTAGGATCATGTTTCATTCTTTATTTTTTATTATTTATTTATTATTTTTGTAAACTATTTATTCTTGGGTAGCTTCCCTATAGACTTCACACTCATTCAGTTCTTCTCATTCTTTAAAACCAGCAAAAAAGTTTTTTTATTTTTTTTAACCTTACCTCCTTCTTAAACTTCCACATTATCGTTTTCTTTTCTCCTTTTCAAATACCAAATATTGAAATATTGATATTTTTGAAATAACCATAAATCCTCTTCAAACTACCCATTTCCCTACTATTTATCCATACATCTTTCATTTATTCAACATATATTTATTGGGTATTTACTGAGTTTCACATATTGTTCTAGTCAGAGGGGACAAAATATAATTACTTTTCTAAAGATTTCTATTGATGTATAGCTGATTTACAATGCTGTGTTACTTTCAGGCGCAGAGCAAAATGATTAAGTTTCATATAAATGTATGTAAAAAGAAAATATGTAGAAATGAATATATATTTAGATATATATTCTTTTTTATATTCTTTTCCATTGTAAGTTATTACTATTAATATAACTGTTGTTTTAATTAGTTATCCTGGGTGGAGAGAACAAATAGCCAAAAGAAAAATTACTAATAATAAACAAGAAATACAATGGCTATTTGTTGTTCATTCTCTAAGCCATGTTTGACTCTTTGTGACCCCATGGACTGCAGCACACCAGGTTTCCCTTCCTTCACTATCTCCTCGAGTTTGCTCAAACTCCTGTCCACTGAGTCAGTGATGCCATCCAACCATCTCATCCTCTGTCAACCTTTCTCCTTTTGCTTTTAGTCTTTCCCAGTATCAGAGTCTTTTCTAGTGAATTGGCTTGTCACCTCAGTTGGCCAAAATATTGGAACTTTGGCTTCAGCATCAGTCCTTCCAAAGAATATTCAGGGTTCATTTCCTTTAGGATTGACTGGTTTGACTCATTGCTGTCCAAGGGAGTCTCCAGAGTCTTCTCCAGCACCACAGTTCAAAAGCATCAATTCTTTGCTGCTCAGCCTTCTTTCTGGTCCAACTCTCACATCCTACATGGCTACTGGAAAAACCATAGCTTTGACTATATGGACCTTTGTCAGCAAAGTGATGTCTCTGCTTTTTAATATTCAGTCTAAGTTTGGCATAGCTTTTCTTCCAAGGGGCAAGTGTCTTAATTTCATAGCTGCAGTCACCATCTGCAGTGATTTTTCAGCCCAAGAAAATAAAGTCTCTCAGTGGTTCCATTCTTTCCCCAACTATTTGCCATGAAGTGATGGGACTGAATGCCTTGATCTTTGTTTTTTGAATGCTGAGTTTTAAGCCAGCTTTTTCACTCTCCTCTTTAGCCTTCATCAAGAGGCTCTTGTAGTTCCTATTTGCTTTCTACCATTAGGATAGTGTCATCTGTGTATCTGATATTACTTATATTTTTCCCAGCAATCTTGATTCCAGCTTCTGCTTCATCCTTCCTGGCATTTTGCATGATGTACTCTGCATATAAGTTAAATAAGCAGGGTGATGATGTATATTCTTGATGTACTCCTTTCCCAGTTTGGAACCAATCCATTGTTCTTTGTCTGGTTCTAACTGTTGCATACAGGTTTCTCAGGAGGCAAGTATGGTGATCTTGATTCCAATCTTGATTTTAGCTTATAATTCATCAATGGGGTTCTACAGGCAAGAATATTGGAGTGGATTGCCATTTCTTTCTCCATAGGACCACACTTTGTTAGAACTCTTCACTAGAGTTAGATGGATAGATGACCCATCCATCTTTGGTGATCCTGCATAGCATGTTTCATATCTTCTTTGAGTTACACAAGCCCCTTTGCCATGACCTGATCCATGAAGTGGATGGCTATATAATAGCTGTATAGAGAAAAAAATGTGGTGGCTATTTGTGACTGAGTAGTCCGAAAAAAATCAATGTGATGTGATTATTTCTCAACTGTGTGTATTGTACAGTGAGTGATGGGGAAGTGCCTTGTGGGTAATTGCTTGTGGATGGCCTGCACGTATGTATAAGGCTATTGCAATCATCCATCCAAAATACTGCCAAGTTTTTGGACAAGGAAGATAGTACGTGAGATGGTTAATAGTAGAGGAATTTATGAAATATTTCAAATATAAAAGCCTGAGGACTTAATGATCAATCTGTTGGATGACATGGAGTCAGGAAGAGTATAATCAAAATTAGTTCTTGACTTTTAACTTGAAGAACTGGGTGGATATTGGCTAGATTTTAAACCAAGGCAGGGTAGATTGCAAAAAATTATGTAGATATCAGATGGAACACAAGCAAATCAAAGTTATGATTTAGATATGATAACCTTGACTTGCCTATTTGTCATCCAACTGGCTCTATTTGGTAACTTCATGTTTTAGATACAGTTTAGAAAACATTAGCACATATATGACTTTCTAAACCAAGGTACAAGGCAGAACCTTGAATAGCTCTAAGAATAAAGAGCTAAGAACAAGTCCTGGATATACTCCTACATTTATATTTCAAGTAGAGGAAGTAGGTACCATAAGGAAGAACCCAGTGAGGTAGGGGAAATAAACAGAAGAGAATGTGATCACGGAAGTCAAGAGAGGAAAGCAATAGTCATCTGTGTTGAAGGCAAGTGAAAGTTCAATTAAGAAAGGCCAGAAAAGTAATCCCTGGTTTTGGCAACACCCGTATTATTAGTCACCTCCATCAGCACATACATTAATGGCCTTCATCAGTGCTCTTTCAGTAGAATGGTGCAGAGGATAAAGTCTGATCAGAATGGGTTGAGGAGAGATTTATAGATAAATTAGTAGGAGTAGTAACTACCAGCAACTCTTTTAAGATGGGGTTGTCTGTGAACAGAAAAAGTAGGGCAATAGGCATAGGAAGCTGTTTCATTGTTAATGTTCCCCTTAGAGTGAGATCTTTTTGTCCTCGTAAGCCTATCGAAGTTGCCGTCTATCATCACTTTATTGTCATTGCTTTCCACGATTTTATTTTATTCATTTTGGTTTCTTTGGCAAATTCATGCTCTTAATTCACACACTTAGTTCCTGCTGCCTCCTTTCTTCTAAATATAAAAGCTTTTCAAGCCCCTCAAATGTAATAATTTGTCTCTGGGCAGCGTCACACCAGCTTTCTCTTTTGTGTGGTCCACATCCTGCCCACAGGAAGCACTCACATCCTTTGTCCTGGCAAATTCTGGGAGTGAAATGATGACTCATTCTCAACTCAGTAATTTTTCCTTTGCTTTGCCAGTTACAGTTAGCTTGCTTATCTCTTAGCTTTTATACATATTTCTTTTGTATGTTTATACATTTTTATTTATTTTGTTACATTTAACATATTGCCCTCTTTAGTGGTAGTGATAAAAGAGTAGGGTTAGGAATTATAACACATTTTAAAAGTTCCCCTCAAAATGCTCTTTCCTAACCATCTCTGAAACTTTTATACTTAAGACGTGGGGGCTATATTTCAAAGCCATGAAAACATTTTCAGCTAAAGCCTTAGAGAATATGTGACTTTGGCTCCTTTTTTGATGGTTCTTTATTCTATCTTGATATCTCAACAAATACTTACCTCTAACATCCCTTCAGTGTCCTATTTTATAAAGCCAAATTTCTCATTTCTTTGGAGTCCTGGGACTTCTGTGAGTCTTTTTAGTTTTTACTGAGTGACAAGCAGTAGAAGCTGAGATAAGACTGGACAGGATCTAACCCAGTTCAATTAGAACTCTCCTTCCTTTTTAGACCCTGTAACTTATTAGTTATAGAAGTTGACCATTTTTCCTGGAATACATGTTTCAAATCTGCCCTCTCCCCTTTTATCCAATCACCTTTGCCCTTCAGGCCCTCAGCTGGACCACTGAGCTCCTCTTGATCACCTCCTCTAGCCTCAGCCCTCCAAGCCATGGTAATTAGCTTTCAAAATCACATATCTGGATTTATCCCTTTATTCTTTACTTAAAATCTTTCAAAGGCATCCCATTGCCTACTGAAAAAATAAACTCTAAACTCATTCAAAAATTAGTGTCTGATTCTTTCTCCAAAATTATCTCCTGCCAGCTCTTTCTCTCACATACACATCTGCAGTGATACTGAGCTATAGTCTGCACACAGGGGTGAGGACAGGGCACTTCTTAAATAGTTGGAAATAGAAGAAATAAAATTATCTTCTCATAGTTAAATTATAAAATCATACCACAGTAGAAGAGAGTAGAGAAATATAAATTTACTTTAAAGAGACAGAATGATTTCTATTATAGTGGGTTTATTATGCCAGCACACCAGAAGAGGAAGAACAGAATTACCGGTAATGATAATTGGCCCTGATTTTCATGAGGTGGCTGACTTGCTTTCTGTATGGAGTATGGAACTCAGGAATTGATTCCTTGGGGAATTGATAGGTGCTTTTATAACTGGTGGTGACCTTAACTGTCCAACAGCTGCAACAGCTCCCCAAGGGCATGCTAAACAAGGGCTCCCCAAGGCCACGCTCATCAGGGGCTCTGACTCCTCAGGGATGCAGAGTTGAGGACTGGTGGAAAATGAAGGCAACTTATGATGACTGGTAAGAGAAGGAAGATGATACATATCAATTCCTCAAGGAAGACTGTACCTGCAGGTATATTATCTTACCCTTCTACAGTTTGTTTTGTAAGTCTTTCCTTCTCTTTTTTTTTCCCTCCAAAATTGTGAGTGACCATCTCCTTAAAGTACCATTGGCAGTACAGATTGAATCTAATGTGGGTCAAAATTGGATTTAAAGCAGGACAAGGGGTTTATCTTCTCTGGTCTTGATGCCTTAGTCATCACCACCACTGCAGGGCTCATAGAGTGTTTGATTAATGAGTGACATTTGATCCTATATAAGTGAACTAAAACAGACTAGAATGGGTGAATTTAACTCAGATGACCATTAACTGTGGTGTTGGAGAAGACTTTTGAAAGTCCCTTGGACTGCAAGGAGATCCGACCAGTCCATTCTGAAGGAGATCAGCCCTGGGATTTCTTTGGAAGGAATGATGCTAAAGCTGAAACTCCAGTATTTTGACCACTTCATGTGAAGAGTTGACTCATTGGAAAAGACTCTGATGCTGGGAGGGATTGGGGGCAGGAGAAGAAGAGGACGACAAAGGATGAGATGGCTGGATGGCATCGCTGACTCGATGGACGTGAGTCTGAGTGAACTCCGGGAGTTGGTGATGGACAGGGAGGCCTGGCTGCTGCGATTCATGGGGTCACAAAGAGTCGGACACGACTGAGTGACTGAACTGAACTGAACTGAATGTTGCCTTGGACAAAGGAACCCTTGAGGCAAAGGAACACTGAGGTCTAAGGCAGAGTACAGCAATGAGCACATATGTTCCAGAAGCTCCGAGTCAAGTAGACCTATGGCATACCCTCTTAAAATATATATGAAGTGCTAGTTTGAGGATTGGATGTGATCTGTCAAGATGCAATATATGCTTTGTACCAACCAGGATGAGAAGTTGCTGTATTCCTTAAAACTAGAAGATATGAGTTTGAAACCAAAGAGTAGATGTAGGAGGAAATCTCATTATACCTCCTAGTGATTCTCTTGAGGAATTGGTGCTACCCTTTATTACAATTTTAGTTTTTTACTAGTCTAGAGGTCCAAGGATGGAAATGCTTCTACCAGGGAATTTGATACATGTTCGTTGGCACTTAAACCTTAAGAGTTAAGCCTGCTAAAACCACACCCATTCTGTGTTCCCATCCTCAGGGTCAGGCCCTGAGTTTAGCAAAGACTAGCCAGGGTTCTGAATTCATATCTGTTTGAAAATTCCCTAATTTCACCATCCTTCTAAAATGTAGGATTCAGCCCATTCTGTCCTCTGGTTATTTTCTTTTAATGGTGCACAGAGCCCCTCTGAATTTCACAGTGCCTTGAGTTGATAGTTGAGTGACCTAAACTTGTTATTGGCTTTTCCTTCAATGTTTTGTGTGGTTTTTTTTTTTTTTTTTT